>CM045892.1:37195240-37217740 GCA_025169545.1 Anguilla japonica | reverse complement strand
TGGCGGTCTCAGCCAAAATCAAATTTGCGTTATCCTCGGTGTTTTGGTGAGGAGTGGGTTTCAATCTTTTTTCTCCAGTTTACCAGGACTGCTTTAGTATGGTGTATCCAGGCCTGGTTACTGCAGTTTATGGGTACTGTTTTAATGGAGTGTATCCAGTCCTAGTTATTGTAGTTTATGGGGACTTCCTTGATGTGTCTGTACATTGATTCCACTCAGCAATAGCTTTAGATATAAACCGATGGGGCTCATACATGATCCTGCCCCAAGACTGCCGCCCCCCCCCCCCCCCCCCCCCCCCCCCCCCCCCCCGTTCCCTTCGGTTCTACAGCTCTTGGGTAATTTGAGAAAGGCGTGGCCCCCAGAAGCGGCGCCAGAGCCTCGTCTTTAACGTCGGCGGCGCAACCGCGTCGTCCCCTTCCCGCTCCCCCGCGCTCGCTTCTCGAAAAAAAAGGCGCTCGACGGAGCCTCGCGGTTTCCGTCGGTGAAGCCGTTCGAGTCGAAGAGGAAGAAAGAGCGGGAAAAATACACATCCGCACAGAGTTGTTGATGTCACCGAACCGCGAAGCCGGCGGCCCGAGGGCGAAATTACGCTGTGTACACGCTCCCGCGCCGCGCGGCTTTGGGGACTCGACGCGCCTCGCGTCGGCTCTCGCCTTGTAGCTTTCGAGATTGCCTCCTTTGATTGACAATTCCCCTGCACTTTCCCGCACTCGAAACAAGAGAATTCAAGACGGTCCCCCAATTATCTCCCTCGCTGCGGGTGTCTGGAGGCTTGCTATCTATACAGGGGGATCTGTGAAGATGGCGGATAGATGTCTTTTCCGCGTTCTTTGCCTTGGGTGCCGGGGACGCCGCTTCGCATACGTTGTGTGACTCCTAACAGCGATATCACACGAGTGAGATATTTATTAATTGATTTCTTTTTTTCCCCCCTCTCTTCTCAGATCATCACGCAACATGTTTACAAACTCCTGGAGAAAGAGTGCAACATGACTAAAGAAATTCTCCCAGTAAGTAACGTCAAAGAATTAAAATGATTTTTTGGAAAAAAAAAAAAACCCCAGCGTTTTTCATTTGTGATTTATGCTTTTGAAGATTAAAGCGGGTATTAATGAGGTAATTAATGTAAATACGCTTGCTTCGGTGCCGGATTATGATGGACTGCATCCTCTGAAAATGGAGGATGCGGAATAATTTACTTTTTTTTTTTTCTCTCTCTCTCTCTCTCCACGGTGCTTTCTCATTGTGGGAGTCGCTCGTCAACAAACGAAATGCATTGTGACACGTCATTTAAAAAATAAGAAAGGCTAATCCTTAATCCGTTTCGCATTCAAACGCGTCTCCTCAAAGAGGGTACTTTATTTGCTGTCAGGAGCCGGTGAGTTATTCCCGGCAGCAGACACTGCGTTCTGGTGCGGGGAGCGCGTTTTTTTGTACTCGGAGGGAAAGCGTAATGTCTTTTAAGGTGCGATCGTTTTTCAAAGCGAGCCGTTAGCGCCGGTGCCCCGTTAGCGCACAGTGCGTTAGCCCCGTAACGGTTCGCATTAATCACGCGGGTGGACGACGCGGGCTCTTCTGGGCCGCGTAGACCGTACGCGGTCGTCCATCTCGGCAGGGCGTTTGACCGTCTTGTTTTTTTTTTCGGGTGGGGCGCACGTATCGCACGGTTCTGGTCTGTCGGGTTGGTGGGGCCTTCCCCCGGCTCCTGGCCCAAACTTACGACCAAACCCCCTTCTGAGCGGGTTAAAAGGTTTTAAAACCTTTTAAAAAAAGGTAAACAAAGAATGATTTCTCTTTGCTCGGCGCCTCGTTGTCCGTGCAGATTAGGGAGGAGGAAACCACACAGGGTTTTTTTATGGGCGGTGCATGTCCGCTCCCAGATTCTTTCGGGTCGGGTTGAAAATGGCTCCCGCCAAGAGACATATGAGAGCGTCTGCTCCCACAATCCTCGGCCCCGAACGAGGCGCAGACAGACAGACGGACGGCGGCCGGCCTCTCTGATCGCCTGAGCGATGATCTCGGTGGGTCGTTAGCGCCCCTTCTTTTTCCTCCCGCCCTCTTTCCGGAACGACGCGCTTCGCCTCAGTTTCTCTGGGCCCTTGTGTGTTTTCAGGCATAAAATGGAATCGTAAAAAAAAAAATCAATGTGGGAAAAGATTGAAAGAAAGCAAATTTCCGCAGCACAGTCAAACAATTTCCACTGTAAGGTTTACATTTATCTAGACTAATACGCCAACAGGCAGGTATGTCTGTATGTCTTGGGTGAGGGAAAAAACAGGGTTAGTGACTTTTTCAGGTTGACCCTCATATATTATGAGCTTACAAATTAACAGTAAAATATGAATCCACAGTACCGATTAGCAGGGCTGCTAATCTCTTCAATGCTAATTTTTCAAGGACATGTTAAGGTTCAGAGATATAAGATGAGTTTTTATGGCCTTGAGTGAAGTCCTTCCCCACTTCTGCCGCTGTCCCCAGGTGGACGCGGCCGAGGACGAGCCCAAGAGCTTCATCTACCTGAGCGAGGACGCCCTGAGCAACCCGGACAAGCTGCTGGTCCTCATCCAGGGGAGCGGCGTGGTCCGGGCGGGGCAGTGGGCCCGGCGGCTGATCATCAACGAGGACATGAACAGCGGCTCGCAGATCCCCTTCATCACCCGCGCCGTGGAGGTAGGCGCAGCTTTGGCCCTTTGGGGTGGGGGGGGGGGGGGGGGGTGTGGGTGGGGGCGGAGTTCCTGTTGCCATGGGAATCGTTGTCAGCATTTGTCACCGCCCAGTTTAACCACCTGACCTGCCATCTGTGTGTCACTGGTCTCGGCTGTGCCGCTGTCCTCTCGGTCCTGCGGGTGGCATTTATGGGTGGTTGAAGAATGGTTTTGAATCTTGTTTCTCCAGTTTACCAGCAGTGCTTTAATAGAGTGTATCCAGGTCTGGTTACTGGCAGTAACTTACTGCAGTTTATAGGGACTGCTTTGGAGAGTTTATCCAGGTGTGGGGACTGCCTTGCAGAGTGTATCCAGGTGTGGTTCCTGCAGCTTACAGGGACTGCTTTACAGAGTGTATCCAGGCGTGGTTACTGCAGTTTTGCGGGGACTGCTTTTCAGAGTGTATCCAGGCCCTGGCTGCTGCAGTTTTGTGGGGACTGCTTTTCAGAGTGTATCCAGGCCCTGGCTGCTGCAGTTTTACGGGGACTGCTTTTCAGAGTGTATCCAGGCCCTGGCTGCTGCGGTTTACGGGGACCGCTTTAGAGAGTCAGACAGACGGAGTATCGGGCTGTCTGAGCGGATAATGTCAGCGGAGAACGCGAGGCTAAACGAGGGAAGTGCCCCCCGGATGAGCGACCCCTCCAAACAGGTAAACAGCGCGATGTAAATGTCAGCGCCGGTTAGCTTTAGCACCGCCGGAGCGCGCGTCGCCCCGCAGGGCCTCCCTCCACCCGCCGCGGGCCGCGGCTTCGCTAACGGGGCGAGGGGGGGGGGGGGGGGGGGGGGGGGACGCCTGTCTGACGGCGGAGCTTGTTTGTCACTTGCCAGTCGGGGGCGGGGGCGGCGACGCGACAGCGAGCGTGTCGGTGGTGAGAGCTGTCGGCGGCGGCGGCGGCGGCGGTTCCTTCCCGATGTCCCGCTCCCGGCGGAGCGGCTCCTGTCCGCGGGCGGCGTTTGAAATCCCCCCCCGAATTGCGCCTGACAGGGCGGAGACGGAGCGCCCCCGATGCCTGGCGCCCGCCTGCGGGCGAGGAAGGGAGAAGAGTGACGGGCTCGCGGGCGGGCGGGCGCTCGCGGCCGGTTGTCGCCGTGACGATGGTGACGGGACGTCGGTGCAGCGGGGGCCCCCGAAATCTGTTTTTTTTTTGCCTTATGGGAGTGGCGAATGACAAAATAAAGAACCATAAAATTCGCACATCTGCTGATCAGCCAAAGGGTGGAGAATGTGACTGTCTGTGAATGGGACTGAGTCATTTGGCCTGATCGGAGACATTGACCTAGGGCCTGACAAGCAAACACTCTGTGTTTATTCATTGATTTCTCTCTCTCTCTCTCTCTCTCTCTCTCTCTCTCTCTCTCTCTCTCTCCCTCCCTCTCCCTCTGTCTCCCCCTCTTGCTCTCTCTCTCTCTCTCTCTGTCTAAGGTGTGCTCATGGCGGTATTAAGGCATTAGGCTGACTGTGTGTTTGTGGGGGGTGCCAGTGCTAGGCGCTCCATGTGAAGGCACCTGGATCCTTTTTTAATCACCTGTCTAGTTTACTAGCAGCTGTCGGGAGCTGTTCTCTCCCTCCTCCTGTTGGAATGACAAGTTTGGGAGTTTCTGTGTGTGTGCGGATGTCACTGTGTCTAAACGCGTGAGTGTTTGTCAATAGGGGTGGGAGTGTCTGTGACAGCTGTGACATGCATTGACACGGAGCAGTTACAAGGTGCATGGTATCCCTGACATTTAAACAATTTGGGGCCCTTTGTTATGTGTTTAACTGTGTTTGTCTGTGTTGTTTGATAGTGTTGAGGTGTGTGTGTGCACATTTGTGTCTGTTATGTTATGCACCTGTGTGTGTGTGTGTGTGTGTGTGTGTGAGAGTGTTTCCGTGTGTGTGTGTGTGCATATGCGTCTCTGTATGTGTGAGTGTTTGTGTCTGTGTGTGTGTGTGTGTGTGTGTGTGTGTGTGAATGTTTGTGTGTGTGTGAGCATGTGTGTGTGTGTGTTAGTAAACTTGTAATACTATCTTTGTGGGAAACAAATGTCCTCACAAGGATAGAAAGATGAGGGAAATGAATCTTTGTGGGGACCTTCTGCTGGTCCCCACAAGGTCAAGAGGCTGTTTTAGGGTTAGGACTTAGGGTTAGGGTTATGGTTATAATTAGGTTAAGGTTAGGCATGTAGTGGTTGGGGTTAGGGTTAGGGTTAGGGTTAGAGGTTACGGAATGAATGTAGTCAATGGGAAGTCCTCATAAGTATAGCAGTACGGGACTTTGTGTGTCTGTGTGTATGTATGTGTGCGTGTGTATGAGTGTTAATGTGTGTGTGTGTCTGTGTGTATGTATGTGTGCGTGTGTATGAGTGTTAATGTGTGTGTATGAGTGTTTGTGTGTGTGTGCGTGTATGTGTGTGTGTGTGTGTGTGTGTGTGCGTGTGTATGAGTGTTAATGTGTGTGTATGAGTGTTTGTGTGTGTGTGTGTGTGTGTGTGTGTGCGTGTGTATGAGTGTTAATGTGTGTGTGTATGAGTGTTTGTGTGTGTGTGTGTGTGTGTGTGTGTGTGTGTGTGTGTGTGTGTGCGTGTGTATGAGTGTTTGTGTGTGTGTCTGTATGTGTGCGTGTGTATGAGTGTTAATGTGTGTGTGTGTCCCCCCATGCCTGGGCCTGCAGGCTGTGATCTGTCCCCACTCTCTCATGGCTCGGGGTCAGGCCCCAGGTATGGGGGGGTAATGCTGCTGGGTGCATGGTTATTACCGCCCCTCACCGCCAGCAAGCCCCCCCTCCCATTAAAGACGCTTGGAGGGCATCCCAGAACGGGCTCCCGCAGGACCCGCTCACCGGGTTGCCGGGAGACCGCGGCGGGCGCGAGGTTATCGTAGCGGTTGATGTCGACGTCGCCGTCGTTTCCTGAGGAGAGGGGGAGAACAGCAGGTGAGGGAGCGGTGCTGCCCCCCCCCCCCCCAGAGAGACCCCTCTGCCTCTCTCTCTCTTTTTATCCGGCCTTCCCGTGTCGTAAACCCATCGCCGTTACCCAGAATCCTCTGGGAGCCGCGGGAGCAGTACCCACACTGGTCAGGGTCAGGTGCAGAACTGTATTAAGGCTATTAGGTATAACACATTATTGCTTTTATAGTTGTATTGTAACTGTAATGTACAATTTATATTGGACACACATATTTGCCTGTTGTGTTATAGATGATTGCATTACATGTATGTTTGTGTGTATATATTATGTATGTACGCACACGCACACACACACACACACACACATATATATAAATATTAATAACGTTATATATATATATATATATATATATATATATAAAACTGTAATAACTTATTGGCCCTCTCTTCACTATGAAGTTGTTTTTATCCACATCTTTGTGGTCATTTGTCAACTGGAGTACAGGCAGCCTAAATAATTTCATCGTTCGGCGCTCAAATCGGCTCAGGGATCTCCCGGCGCTCCGTCTGAATTTCATAAGAGCGCTCGGGGGCGGAGCCTCGGCCGTCGAGCCTCCTCGCCGGAGCGGCGTCGGGGAGGCGCGGCCGTCGCCGGTGGGTCGTCGCTACGCGGAGAGGACGGCTTCTTCCCCTCGCCGATCGCCCCTCGCTTACCGCCGTGCGGAGGAGACGCCATCTTTGAAACGCGTCGGTAGCGCCGGAGCTGTTGGCGCAATCGGAGCCGAACGTCTGGTCCCCCGTCGCCTTTACTTACGGTTTTGAAAAGAGCCTCCGTTTCCTGACTTTTCGGTTTGGTTTCTCTTCCTTGCGTTGTACCGCGTCCCCGCTTGCGATTGGTTTCCTGAAAGGAAGGGCGTTCCTCTGGTATGTTTGAAAGACCTTTCGTTTTTATTACTGTTTAGTTAGCTGCAGTTGAATTCCACACAGCTATCTGGAAGTAGTTTTACACTGTGTAGATAGTGTGTGGGCCCTCAGGCTTGCTGTAGTGTTGGATGTACTTCATTCTGCAGCTGAACGGTAAGCCTAGATGAGCTGAAAGGTCTCATTGCAACATGCGCCATGTTGTCACAATCTCATGTTCTTCCTGCAAAGAGAAGCTCTCACAACGTGGACACTGGTGCCATAGGTCAGAAGCCCAGCGAAGGTTGTGTTGTTATTAAGAAAAGGAGTGATGGAGAGAAAGAGAGGAGCGGAGGGATGGAGGGAGAGACGGGGGGGCCTGCCCGTGACAGCTGGAGCGGCGTTTTGGGGCCTTCAACACATTCAGGTGTGCTCGTGGATCCTGGGCCAAAAGATCAAGTGTCTACACCTTAGAGTGCGGGCGTTTCATCACTTTCCCCCTTTCCTCTTCTCCTCTCACCCCCACACCCCCCCCCCCAACTCTTCCTCCAATTGTATGACACCCGCACCTCCTCTTTTACCTGCACCATCTTAGCAAGGCTTCTTAAGCTGCAAATTGTGCAGTAAATGTGTATAGCGGGACTGCTTAATGTCAAACAGCAGTGGCCAGTGTTTAAACCTTCTTTCTTCAAGCTTACTGTATTTCTTCAAATAACTGTCACCTCTAAACAGAGGACACACAGACCAGGTTTTGAAATATTATTCTGGCACTTATTCAGAGTAAATACGGTAAATTTAAACCTTGTATGCCTGAAAATACTGTAATACTTAACGTAATCGCCTCCTGTAAATAGATGACGCACTGATGTTTTTGAATCAGGTAGCCCTTACTCATTTGGTTATACTGGAAGCAATGTGCTCTGATAGCATTAATGACGTGATGTTAGGCGCATTTACTCTTGCGTGCTCTAGCATCGCATGACTCATAGAAGAACCATAGCATGTTGCTAACAATAATTTCCTGCAGAGGTTAATGCAGGAGAGGAGTCTTTTTTAAAGTGTGCCCAGTATGTAGAAGGCTAGCGAAGCAGACCAAGATGACTTGCGCTGAAAGGGCAGTGGAATCTGTTGTAATGAGAGGGGTTTAGAAGCGACACGCTCAAGCTGCGAGCGTAACGCCGTTAAATTTGATCCTCTCTCTCCTTGCGTTTGGCCTTCAACATCAACCGAGGAAGGTAATAAAATGCTAAGTGTGTGTTCTGAGCTCAGCTGTCGTGGACTCTGAACGGAGACTTCCGTACGGTGTATTTAAAGCGATTGTGGACAGAGTGTAGCACAGTGGGTAAGGAACTGGGCTTGTGACCGAAAGGTCGCAGGTTCGATTCCCGGGTAAGGTCACTGCCGTTGTACCCTTGAGCAAGGTACTTAACCGAAATTGCTTCAGTATATATCCAGCTGTATAAATGGATACAGTGTAAAATGCTATGTAAAAGTTGTGTAAGTCACTCTGGATAAGAGTGTCTGCTAAATGCCTGTAATGTAATGTAATGTGGGCTGAATCTCGCCTCATGGCGCAGCGACACTTTTTCGTACACGCAGGCCAAGGCCCGGTCTCTCCTCCGCGGGTTGCGGATCGGTTCGGCGTCTCCGTATTCGGACCCGTCGATGCAGAGTTGAGCCCACTGTAAACCCATGAACCCTTAATTCAATCGGTGGACCGGGAGAATGGGGCTAAGCTAGCTGGCGTTGCGCGGTTAGCACGCGCTGCTAAATCGCTAACGGGCGGAATTTCTCCGAGTCTCAATGAAGAAAAAAAAAAGTGTGTAAAAAAAAAATAAATAAATAAATGAGCAAATTCTACAAAATCATCTGTGGAGCGTCAGCTGTGTGGAGCACCTCTGATGTCTGAAGGGACCTCATTCCAACTGGCGGGGTGGAGGAAGCGGAGAGCTCTTCCCCCGATTGCTAATCGGGCCCCCGACGCCCATCATCAGAGCTGACGAGCGGCGGCTCCTCGGCGGGTTCAGTCTGGGGGCGCGCGCGCCCCGAACCACCTGTTCCCCCCACTTATCAAAAAAATAAAAAATAAATAAACGAAAAATTAAAAATGTGATGAAGTAAATATACTAAAAGGCACGTCGGGGGCGAACTAGCGTAGCGACGCTAGCGCTAATAGCCGTGGCGAACGCGATGGTTTCCTGGTGCGGGCCTTGCTCGGCCGAACGGACGGGTACCCGCAAACGCCCGGGACGAAGGCGGTTTAAGTTTCGGGAGCTCCCGGGTTCGAGTGCGCGGACGAGCGCCGTCCTCTCGCTAAAGCTAACGCGCGTTTAGCCCCCACCTCACCCCCCCCGCTGTACCGCAGTGCTCCTCTCTCCACTCCGCGCTCTTCGACGCGGTGCGGTGCGGTGCGGCAGGGAGCCAGGAATCGCTGAAATCCCAGAGACCCCCGCGCAAAAAAAAAAAAAGAAAAAACTGACAGACTGGAGCCGACGCCGGGCCCCCCGTGCCAGCGGAGGGAGACGGAGGGATGACAGCTCCACTGCGGGGAGAGAGAGAGAGCCCGTTAATGACAGCTTATTCCTTCATGATTTCAATTCTTGACAGCAGACAGGTCCGCTTGTTGCATCATGGCAGCTGTATCATTACCTTCTGGCCCTGTCAAGACTGAATTTGAGAGAGAGAGGGAGAGGGAGGGAGAGAGAGAGAGAGAGGGAGGGGGGGGTGGTGGTGGTGGAGGAGGAGAGAGGGAGGGAGGGAGGGAGGGAGTGCGAGAGGCAAAGAGCAACGGAGGGAGAGAGGGAAGGAGAGACGGAGGGGGAGAGAGAGAGAGAGAGAGAGGGGGGAATGTGAAAGGGGAGAGAGGGAGAGAGCCGCGGTGGACACCGTTCTGTGTCCTGGATTGCAATTATCTCACGGCGTCTTCGCCACGGCCGTGAGCTCGGAGTGCATAAAGGCTCCGGCGATGGCGAGAGGGGGGGGGGGGGGTTAGCGGATATTAACTGCTGGCTCATGCAGCGATATTAGGGAGAACATGCCGGAAGCTAATTAAGCATACACCGAAGCACCCCTACCCCCCCCACGCCTCCTCCACGGTACCTGTTGTTTTTTTTTTTTTTTTGTTTTGTTTTTTTTTTTTTCTTCTCACCTCCCTACGTCAAATTGATTGCTTGCTCCGAGCGTCTTGTTTTAGCTCGCTGCTGCTTTGACATTGACCCAGCCGAAACGCCGCCGAGCGGGGAGCGGGAGCGGGGCGGGGCGGGGCGGGGGAGGCGCGGACGTGACCGGAGAGGGTGATCGCGCTCCGGCGCTCGGCTGCGATCTCTGTTCCCAGCGGCTCCCGAGGAGCATGAGTGAAAACGAGCTCTTGACAGCGGCAATAAATATACAGCAACTCTGCTGCGCCCTTTTTTTTTTCCTCCCCTCCTCTCTCTCTCTCTCTCTCTCTCTCTCTCTCTTTCTCTCCCCCTATCTCTCTCCCTCTTCCTCTCTCCCTCTCTGCCGTCGGTCTTTCTTCCCTTCTCTCTCTCCTCCTCCCTCTCTCTCATTCTGTCTGTTGTCAGCCTCTCTTTCAGTCTCTCTCCCCCTCTTTTTCTCTCCCCTTCTCTCTCCCTCTCTCTTTCTGTCGTCAGTCTCTCTCTCTCTCTTCCTCTCTCCCCTTCTCTCTCTCCCTCTCTTCCTCTCCCTCTCTCTTTCTGTCTGTTAGTCTCTCTCTTTCTGTCTCTCTCCCTCTTCCTCTCTCCCCTTCTCTCTCCCTCTCTCTTTCTGTCTGTCTCAGTCTCTCTTTCTGTCTCTCTTTCTCTTTCCCTGTCTCTCTTTCCCTTTTCCCTCTCTCTCTTTCTGTCTGTCGTCAGACTCACTCTCTCTTTCCATCTCTCCCTCTCCGTCTTGTTCAGTCTCCAGCTTTGTTTTCTTTTTTTCCTGTTTGCATTTTGCTGTAGCTGCCCCCCCCCCCCCCCCAAACAGAGCTCTCAGCCCCCCCCCCCCCCCCCCCCCCCCCCCCCCACCACCCACCACCCCACACCCCTGGCCAAACCTTTCACCCCTCTCCTCATGCCAGGGGTTGATTTTCAACAGGGGTAGGGGTGGGGGTTGGGGGGACAAAACAGCACAAGGAAACCGAGCAACTGCATTTCATTAAAAATAAAGTCTTTAATAAAAAATAAGATCCATATTTCTTACCCCCTCCAATCCCCCCCCCCCCCCCAACCCCCCCAGCTCCCCTGCTCTTGTTAGTCAGTTAGGAGCGGCTCAAGAGACTTACTGGGAAGACGGAGGGGGTGTGGTGCTTTCAAAAGTGTGTCAAAAGCCTTGGGGTTTGCGTCTGCCCAGAATTGCAATGGAAGTCTGGAAGGGGGCTGAGCCTCTGCGAACTCGAACACGGGAATCTTATTTAATTTCTGTCATGTTGCTCTTTTTTTGGGGGGATTGATGTCTTCTTCAAAATCGGCTCCTCTCCATTGCTTTGTGGTACTGTATACCAGACCCCCCCCCCCCCCTCCCTCCATCCTCTGTGCAAACCCCCCCCCCCCCCCCCCCCCAACCCCATGCTGACTTTTCTCCCGCAAATCCCCCTTCCTTCATCTCAGAGTCCTGATCTTCCCTGCTTCACACTCCCCTCTCTCCAGAAAATATTGGTTGAAGTAGAGGGGGAATCTGTGGATCAGAGCCTGGTTTTCGTGTTTATCTGGCTATTGAAGAGGATGGCAGGCTTTGCTGGGGTTTGGGGGCATGTTTTGAAGGGGGTTGAAGACGAGGTGGGGGTGAGGGGATTTGGGGGGGGTGGGGGGTGTCTGTGGGGGTCTGGGGTGGCCTTGTAATCGTTGCTCGGTGCCGGGGCAAACATCTCTCGGTAGAACCTATAGGATTTCCTGCAGTTAAAATCGATGCACTCGACACTTTCAAAGAGAAGAGGCACAGCGACTTGCTCTGGGGTTAAACTTTTTTAAATAGCCTCCTAAGGGATAGCAGCTGTCAATAAAATGCAATAATTACCAGGCAAGGCCTGGGAACCCTACTCTCGGATCGGCTAAATTAAAAATTGATCAGTTAGGGCGAAAACATTATTTCGCAGTCGTATTTGGTGTCCTAATGCCATTGTTTTGCATCTCATCAGTTGGCCTTTTTTTGTCTGAGCGAGCAATGGGTTCACATGCCTCCTCTGTATTTATATGTATACATTTATTTGCATATTAACCCTTGGGGAAGGTGAAAGATTACAAGTATGTGATTAGAATGTTCTTAACTGAACATTCTAATGCTGGTGTAAGAGTAACTACTGGTAATTGAAAGCAACGGAATTCTAGAACACTGACTTGAATTTTGAAGGAAAAAAAACATTCCAAAAAACCAACACTTCAAATGGTTAATAATTCTTTATCGTTGGTTTATTGGTTGCAAAGAGAACTCCAATGTGATTATTTGAAGTAGTTTGACTACTAGTACAGTGACAAAATCAAATATTTTACTGATTACACAAATGTTTAGAAAGCACTGTGCTACTTTTGAATAATAATAATAGTAATACTACTACTACTACTACTACTACTACTACTACTACTACTAATAATAATAATAATAATAATAATAATAATAATAATAATGACATGGTGCTTTACACCTTTATAAATGGTTCTGGTAAAAAGCAAAATGGCTTTATTTCAGAGTTGAAAAATCGTGCTGATAATGTACAACGACGAACATCCAACAGGTAGGCTACACGGTGTCGTTTCTCTGGTCCAGCTGCTAATGCAGTCTGTTTAGGACTTCAGACCACGAGAAGAAAAGAAAATAAAGAAGTGGGGGGGGGGGGAGGGTAAACTTTTGATCTAAATTTCGAGACATGATGAGGGATCATGCATTTATTAGCCAAAGTGTTGATAATTGGATTTTTTTTTTTTTCTCCCTCTGTGAAATTAACAAATTATATCATCAAAAAGGCAGCCTGTGAGGTAGGTATTAGGTCGTTCGCGGCTGCGGGCAGTTTGAAGTCCCCGCGGGACGCGCTTGTTTAGTTTCTCTCGCGCGTCGCCTCGGGCGTTGTGTGGTGCTTTCCGACTCTGCCTCTCCCTGGGACGGCTCTTCTGAGGCTGGGGAAAGGAGAAAAAAAAAAAAAAAAAAACTTCGACATAACTAATGGTGCTGCGTGTTCATTATCGCCAGCCTAGTGCCACTGACTTCTCCTGTCCCTGATAAGCTCAATATAAATAAATAAATGTCCAGAATAGAAATATAGGAGTGGAAAAAAAAAATAGACTAGGTCACGTAACATTAGATTTAAGGCTTATTTTAGCATGTGGGCTGGATTCTGTTCTTTCTAACCACACGTGTTCTTTTTAGGAATGTTCAAGCGTCCTAAATTCTAAGGCTCCTTCAACCTAAAAAAAACTCTTCCGTCGAAGTCTTTCAAGAAATTTAGGCTACGCTTTGCTTAAATGATAGTTACACACTAGGGCCCACTGGGTTTTGTGTAGTGCGTTTTAGATGGCAGATGACACAGTGTTTGATAAATAGACCAGGGCAAGCAAATGGCGATGTTTACCTGTGCTCCCTTAGATGTATAGGAACCTGTAAATTATGTTTTGTATTAAACACGGGTGAATTGGTCCTTGTATGTTTTCTAAAAAAAATGTGTGTGTGTGTTTGTTTTTATTTTGTTTGTTTGTTTTGTTTGTTTGTTTGTGTGTGTGTGCTCGTGTATGTTATGGCTGGCTCGAAGGGCCGCAACAAACAAAGTCCAAATGCACCAAAAACAGACAGAAACTCTAAAAACAAAACCCAGACATTTATTATAAATTACAAACTAACACGCAAACTAAAACAAACAAAAACCCACAAAACCAAAACGATCTTCACGCAAAACGCAAGCCACACAAAAGAAGCCCCAAAAAATAAGATCTCCTCAGCCTCATACTGCAGGGCTTATATTGGGCCACAGGCAGGTGGAGGCAATCAAGCAATTAAGCAATTAGGTATTACCTCCACCTGCACTACTCAGGCAAGCAGAGGCTGGGGACGTAACACGTGTGTATTTGTATGCTCGTGTGTGTATTTCTCAATTGGTGTTTCCTCCTCCTGTCCCGTAGATGGCAGCAGTTGTTCAACAGGACCTTAAGAAAAACGTGCTTAATGTAACTTAATGTAATGGAGGCTGGCAGTGTGTGTATTTCATAACCTTTGCTACCTTCATCCATCGCTTTGAGTGAAGCTTCGTGTCTGTTTCAGAGCCAGGAAGCTTTTATGCTCCAATGGAAATTGTGTCTGAGAAGAATTCGTGCAATGAAGTTAATGTGCTTTGTCGGTGCCGATGTTCAAGTTTGTTAATTGTTAGCACGCCTTCAACATTAAATTCCTGAAATCAAAATTTGTGAAATCAAAGATATTCATGTGACAAAAACTTGAACAAGGATCAAACTGAGGGTGGAAAGAAGTGCTGAGGAGTTATCTTTTATCATTTTGTTCTGCTTATTTCGCTAAAGGGTAACCTCGCCGAAAATGGGAAAAGTCAGAATTGTCAGGCTGTTTTTTTTTACCCGACACTTTCAAACGGCTGATGTGTATGTTCTGAAGCGAAGAACCTGTTTCACAGAGAAGTCTTCCCTTCCTTCCGCTATTTATACCGCCAGCTTGTGACATTCTCTCGCTAATGCGCGGGTGATGAACGGGCGCTTCGCATCTAACTCTTGACGACAAACGCCGTTTTCCCCCCAGAAGGTCACATGAGCACTGAAAGCAGGGCAGCCCAACCCTGTTCTTGGAGTTCTACTGTCCTGTAGGTTTTCACTCCTACTCTATTTTCCTCACCTGATTATACTAATTTGCAGCTCGACTAGTTCTCTAGCTGTTGAATGAGGTGTTCTTTGTTAGGGTTGGAGTGTAAACCTACAGGGTGGTGGATCTCCAGGAACAGGATGTGGCCAGCCCTGATCTAAAGGAACAGGTTAACTGGTCGCGTGCACAGGAAACACGCGACCAGTTAACTTTTAGCTGAAATGTTTATGTTTTTTAAATTTGAGTTGTATCTGGTTGTAAGTGATCCCACTACATAACCTATCTGCCTCCTGTTCCCAGAATGCCTTGCTGGACTGGTCACACCCCTTTTGTCTGTTAGCACAAAACTAGCGCACTGCTAAAATTGGTTATTATTCAAATGGGTATTATTCAGCAGGACACAAGATACAGTAGCTTTGTGTATAACGAGTAGACCACTTCTACTTTACTGCTAAATTAAGCTGTTCTGTGTTTGTATTAAAATAGGTATGAGCTGTTTTAAATTATGAGTTACACACATAGTTGTAATTGTAGTCTGCTGCAGTGGAGAAACTGTGCATTCTGGGATTGATTTTTGTGTCTGATAGCCTAATCTAGGTTAGAAACCGCAAAAATAATTTTAAGTAGTTGCTTTTGTAGTTATGAAAACAAATGAAGAGAGGCTATGGACAATTATCGTAGTTTAGTGAAGTTAAGGAAATAACATTTCCAGCAAAACTTTCTCTTTTAAAGGGAAGTTAATCTGTGTAACTTTATGTATATTTGTAACTTTTCTGAGCACTGTGACACACTCCTCCACACGTACGATTTGGCAGCGTGTCAATTACACACGCGTGCGTACGCACCTGACGTGTGCGTGTGTGTGTACGTTTCCGTGCCGAGAGTGTGTGTGGGCACGCTCCATTTGTGTCTGTCTGTCTTCACGCGTGTCGACAGGGGGGGGGGGGGGGGGGGTCCGTAATACCTGAAACGAAACAGGCCCTGCCTCTGACCCAGTTTCCCTCTTGACACGCAGTCATCAAATTAAGCCCCCCGAATATCGTTTGTCAGGATTTTATCGAACCCCAGTCACCCGCCACCTGTTTATCCCGCTCGGGAGAGTAGGTAGGGGGAAAAGAGACGGGAGAGGAAAAAAAAAAAAAAAAAATAAAAAATCCCCTCTTACTTCTGAAACAAATTGCCAAGGGGAAGCCGGCTTGTCACTCGACTTCCCGAAAGAGAGGGGGAGCGGATGGGACCGAGCCATCAGCGGGACGAGGCCCCGCTCAGGAATTCGGCGTTTCGAGCTGTGTCATGGAGCGCCGGGGGGGGGGGGGGGGGGGGGGGGGGGGGGGGGGGGGGGACGCGGAGACAGCCCTTCCCCCGTTTCCCTCCGAGAGCCGGGAGTCGGGGAGAAGCCACTGTCCTCGGAGCAGTCTCTCAAAATGTCCCCCCCCCCCCCCCCCCCCCCCCCACAACCCCTCCCCATAAGCATACGAAGCCAGGCTCTGTCATTGCCGAGATCAGTCCCGCTCTGGAAAAAAGGGGGCCTGGGGAGAGTGGGGGCTGCTGGGTAATGTGCTCGCGGCAGGCTGGGGAATGTTTAATTGTTGGGAAGTTTTGGGGGAAGTTTTTTCTCGGTCGGGGACCGGGACGCTGCACGCGCTCTCTGGCTGGGATTCGGGGGCGGGACGTCTCTGTGCCTCTGGTGATGGGGTTTTGGGATGGAGGAGGACCCCGTGTCTGTGAGCGCTCGCTGTGAGGGATTCGTCTGGGGGGTTGGGAGGACGGAGAGTCACCTGGCAGTCCTGCTGCGTGTCTGCTTGTTTGTGTGTGTGTGTGTGTGTGTGTGCGTGTGTGTGTGATAGAGGGAGTGTGTGTATGTATGTATGAGTGTATGTGTGTGTGTGTGAGAGAGAGAAAGAGAGAGTGTGTGTATGTGTGATTGTGTGTGTGTGTGCATGTGTGTGAGTGAGAGTGTGTGTGTGTGTGCGTGTGTGTATGAGAGAGACGGAGGGTGTGTGTATGTCTCTGTGTGAGAGTGTGTGTGTGTGTGTGTGTGTGTGTGTGATAGAGTGGGAGTGTGTGTGTCCGTGTGTGTGTGTGTGAGAGTGTGTGTGTGCGTGTGTGAGTGGGAGTGTGCGTGTGTGTGTGTGTGTGAGTGTGTGATTGTGTGTGTGTCTGTGTGTGTGTGAGAGTGTGTGTGCGTGTGAGAGTGTGTGTGTCCGTGTGTGTGTATGTGAGAGTGTGTGCGTGCGTGTGAGAATGTGTGTGTGTCTGCAGCAGCAGCAGCAGCTCCTCAGCTCTCCAGGGTGGGTGTCAGACCGGAGAGGGACTTTGGGCCGGCAGCTCCCAGCCAAGCCTCCTCAAAGCCGCACACCCGCCATGACAGCGCATCTGCCACTGGCATCTCACCCCCCCCCCCCCCCCCCTCGCTCCCCCCCCATTCCCTCTGCTCTGAAGCCAGCCAACTGTTCCCCTGGGCCTACGCCTGTCCCCGTCTTTAAGGCCCAGTATGGGGCTGAGGGGGGTGGAGGTGGAGGTGAGCCCTCCTCGACAGGTGCTTCAATCTGGCTGACCTTGGCTGTGGCCTCTTCCCCCCAAAAAAGCAGGGAGCGGGGGCCCCGGTGGCCCCCCGGGGCGGTGGGGGTGTTTCGGAGCCATGGCTCACGGGGGCCCGGTGCCCCGCCTCCCGTCACGGGCCGCGGCGGGGCGAGCGTTTTCGCGCTCGGCTGGACTCCGCCCGGGGACCTCACTCGGCGGTTGGCGGCGGCCATGTTTTAATTCCTTAATTTCCCCTGGATCGACACTGCCAGTTATAACCTTCCCCTCCTCATCCAGTACACTTACGGTCACCTCCCACGTCGGGGAGCATGTGTGTGTGTGTGTGTACGCGTGTGTTTGTGTGTAAGACTGCATTTACAACCACTGTGCTTCTCTATCTATTTGTATGTGTATTTTTGTGCTTGCCCTATGTGTGTGTGTGTGTGTGTGTGTTATTATTGTGTGCTTCTATCACTTTGTGTGTGTGTGTGTGTGTGTTCCTATGTGTACTGTGCGTTGTGTTCCTATGACTGTTTTCCTGCTATGAGGCATGTGCCTGTAGTTACCCTCCTGCCATAATCATCAGATTTAAACTTCCTCCAAACCAGATCTGCACTAATTAATATATGACATACGAATATCAGTTACTGAATTTTAGATGAGGTTATACTCTTGAAGTATTTCTGTAAATTTCCTTCATTGGTGAGAGGGTGTTGGCGGTCTTGCTGAGGGCGGTCTCGTACATCCGACTCTGAAGTGTCAACACAGGCGTGATGGCCAATTAGAGTCGTACATTTGAATGTGTGCGCATCTCCCCCAGCCAGTAGGGTGGTTCTGCCGGGGCGAAAGGACGGTTCTCCTTTTAAGGGAAAGGGGGAGAGATAAAGAGAGAGAGAGAGAGGAGGAATGCGTGCGGGCCGAGCACCGGGGCGAGCGGGGGAACGTTATCGGGGCGAGCGTTGATATGTTGAGTAAGGCGCTTTATCGGGGGGCGGGGGGGGGGGGGGGGGGGGGGTGGCGGCGTTTGATGCCTGTGAAGCTAGCGGCCGGAGAGCTAGCAATAAACGTCCTGCGTCCTGCCCTCTGTGTCCACCCCCCCCCCGAACTGGAGAGCGCGTCGGCGCACACACGCGGAGCGGTCGTGCGGTCATGTTCTACACGCGCGCTGACAGATCGCTCTTGCGGCCGCAGTTGTCAACGACCTCGCTTTACCTCCAGCCCGGAGTCCAGAGTACTTTTTGTAACCGTCAATGCTTTTTTCACCTCTCTCTCTCTCTCTCTCTCTCTCTCTAGCTCTCCTTTTTCCTTTTGTGGGCGGTTCGGGAAGTGAGCTTCGTCCTGACTGGGCGAATCGGATCCTTTCATAGCGTTTGGGGTTCGCGTTCGCCCTCTCAGCGCGTTCGCGGATAAAATGGTTCACTTTGGCGAGTCCAGCCTTACTTCGGCTCTGTTCTCCTGCACCCTTCCCTTTCATTTCTCTATGTTTCAAATCACCATGCCCCCCCCCCCTCCCCACATGCCAAAAGGAGGGCACTTTTGTATCTATAAGGCGGCAGTGTGGTAAGGAACTGGTCTTGTAACCTAAAGGTTGCAGGTTTCATTCCCGGGTAGGATGCTGCTGTTGTACCCTTGAGCAAGGTACTTAACCTGCATTGCTTCACTGTATATCCAGCAGTATAGACGAATGCAATGTAAATGTTGTGTAAAAAGTTGTAAGTTACGTGGCTAAGAGCGCTGGCTTTCGGGTCTCTCCCTCGTTTCCGAGCGTGGGCAGAGAGCGAGTAAGTGGGTCACTGACTCCCGAACAGCCCCCACGCGCCCCGCCCCACACCATACCGCTCATTAGAGCTCGCTTTAATCATACGCCTTTTCACCTTATTTTGCTCTCCGCTTCATCCTTTCATCCCTTCTAGATGACGTGAGATGCGAGGGGGGTGGGAGGGGGGGGGGGGGGTGGTACACAGGACCAGTGGAGATTTGGGTGGGGTGGGGGGCTACGCTCGGCATTGTGGCTCTGTCACAGGCAAACCTGTCTGTGACTCTCGGTTCTTTACTGTCGTTTTTGTTTTTTGAAATCGGTGGCCGGGTCGGGTTCTGCTTTCCGTACTCCTGAAACGGTCTCCGGTTCGGAGCCGGGCGGCAGACCAGCAGGAGTGGCATGTTCTGCTCATTCGGCTGCTCATTGCGGATGATTTTTCTTTTCGTTTTTTCTCCCCTCCTTTTTTTCTTTTCCCTTCTGCAGTCAGCCGAGAGAGAGAGAGAGAGAGAAAACGTGTCTCAGGCCAGGATGCGTCAACTGCAGTGTCTGTGACCCACTTCCAACCCCTCTCTCTCTCTCTCCTCTCTCCTCTCACCCCCTCCCTTTCTCTCTCTTTCTCTCGCTCTCTCGCTCTCCCTCCTCTCCTGGCACATCTCTGTCTTTGAAGTCCAAAGGATGATCCCTCTTCAGAGAGCGGAGCGCATTTGCACTGGAAATAATGGGGTAGAAGAAGGCTGTGGTGAGCTGGTCAAACAACAATAAGCAGGCGGGCGGGTAATTGCCCTGGCATTAAAGGCGCCCGAGCATTACGTGACGTTGGAGGCGGGTGCTGGGGGTGGGGGGGGCGCTGGGGGGGGCGCTGGGAGGGGAGGGGGGTGTTGCAGGTAGAGCTTTCTCTCGCTCCGTGTTTTTGGTTTATTTATCCGTTCCGGCGATTGTTTGCCAGTGGTGCGACGTCTTGGGATCTGACCTAGAAAGGCCCAATCACTCTCCGTCAGGCCCTCACCCGCCCCCCCGCCGGGCGCCGCGGCAACGGAGACGCGGGGATGGCGGAGGAGGAGAATGATGGGCCCGCCAGCACCCCATCCCCCCCCCCCCCGCCCCCCCCCTGCCCCCCCACCTCCCCGAGTGTTGCCCTTCACACACAGGGCTGTTGGGTTACTATGAGAAAATATTTGTTTGAAAAATAGCAGGCCCCTTTCAAGCTTTCATCAGGTTCATATTTGTACAGCATCTGCGTGTTGTCTGCAAAGTAACATGTTATGCTCAAGTTGGATTGTTTGTATTAAATGCTATTGACTGCATACGATATCATCGCTTTGTAAAGGGGCGGGGCTTTCATGGCTCTGTAAAGGGGCGGGGCTTTCATGGCTCTGTAAATGGCTCTGTAAAGGGGCGGGGCTGTCATGGCTCTGTAAAGGGGCGGGGCTTTCATGGCTCTGTAAAGGGGCGGGGCTTCCATGGCTCTGTAAATGGGCGGGGCTGTCATGGCTCTGTATAGGGGCGGGGCTTCCATGGCTCTGTAAATGGGCGGGGCTGTCATGGCTCTGTATAGGGGCGGGGCTTTCATGGCTCTCTAAAGGGGCGGGGCTTTCATGGCTCTGTAAAGGGGTGGGGCTTTCATGACTCTCTAAAGGGGCGGGGCTTTCATGGCTCTGTAAAGGGGCGGGGCTTTCATGGCTCTCTAAAGGGGCGGGGCTGTCAGGGCTCATCCAGCCTCCCGCTGCTTTGCGTTCGTGTTCCCCGGGGCTTGCCAAGCGGGGGACGCGGCGGCCACTCAAAACCCAGGCAAATCGGTTTCGTTATTCCGACGCGCGCACTGCGGGAAACTCGAGCGTCGCTAATCCCACCAACGATTCGTCTCGTGGCCGCTTCCCGGTGAGGTTCGTTTATTTTCCATAACCCCCAGAAGTCGATCGTTTAGAAAGCGCTCAGAAGTCGAGTGGGTTCCATTGCACCGGCCTTCTGAGATAGTTGTTCTTTTTTTCCCTCTCTCTCTCTCTCTCTGTTTTTTCCCCCCTGAGTTGTAATGAATCAAGCCGGATTGATTTCTGCGTGTCCTTTGTGGACACCTCCAGGTGAAGCAATATCAGTCTTTCGCAGTTCAGCTCCTGCTCAAACCCCCCCTCCCCCTCCTTCCCCACCCCCCTCTACCAAACCTGGAGGCTACGGTGGGAACAGCCAAGTGCAAAACGAAACTGCCGCCGCCGGTCCTCGGCTGAAGACATCATTAGGCCGGTGAAAGATAGCTCGGCGCGCTCCCACCGTCGGCCGCAGATATTTCATTTCCCGTTCTCCGCCGCGGTCGGCCTGACGGACACCCCCCCCCAACAACCCCCACCCCCCACCCCCCGGCCCGTTCGTTTACGCGTTCGCTGCCGCGGGACGTGCGGGGGGAGGGGTCCGATCAGGTTAAACGGGGCCGATTTGTTCCCCCGGGAACGCGGAAATGCACGACATCCCCCTCCCCTCCCCGTCCAGGGCCGTAATCAATGGGATGTTTTCGGGCTGGAGCGCGGGGGGTTTACCGGGGAAGGACAGCGATTTGGGCCGGGATGGATGGGCCCGCCGCGCCGGGGTAACCCGTCAACGTCAGGGCCCGCCGGAGAGGGCGCGCCGCGGAATCCGCCGAACTTTACCGTCCTCCTGGACGCCTGGACTGAACCAGAGCGCGGCTCTCTCTGCGGGGTGAGCTCTCCGCTGATGTCATCTCTGGCTGATTTTTAAAATCTGTATAAATTTTTATTTTTTTATTTCTTTTTTACGAATTTTGAGGGATTCGTGGTAGTCCCGTCAGAAGCCACCAGGTCACCAGGGTAACTGCTCTTTCGCGTACGTCCACAGGGACCCCCCCTTTAACTAAGCGTCCCCCCCAAACAACAAAACCCCTCCCCCGAACCCACCCACCCTCAACTTGAACAAAATGAATTGTGGGGAGGCGTGACAGTCAAACTACACCTGAAACTCTTGTTCGCGGGAAACGCTTACAATTCCCATTGTCGGCTGGAACGGGAGATTCTCCGCAAGTTCGTCTGCTTATTTAGTACTTCTTTTTTTCTTTTTTTCTTCAATTAAAATTCCTCAGCGCGGCGAGCTTTCCGAAGCCCGCCCCCGGGCCCCAGAAAAAAAGGCTCATCAGCTCGGCTCGGGCAGATTGCGTTCGGGTACCGGCGACGTTATTTCAGACGGCTTAATTAGTTTCCGACCGTCGAGGCCGAGGGACGTTCGAGGCGCGGCGCCCCGTTCGAGGGGAAGGGGAAACGATTGAGATCATGTGACAAGGCCACTCTTAGCCCGTGGTTTCGCTTTCTAGGTCACGTTCCTACACCGGCTATTACCTGGCGGAATCGAAATCCCCCCCCCTTCTCGCGGCCTCCGCGTTACCGCCACTCGTCTCGGGGAAAAAAAAGGCACTCGTCTCGCATCGGCGGCTGGGTTTTTTTTTTTTTTTTGGGAACCGCGTTTGTATTTTTTTTTTTTTTTTAGCGCTTCGGTCGCGAGCGGTTCTCGGTCGTCGCGGTTTTCCGCAATCGAATGGCGAAACGGCGATTGGTAATCGAGTCGTTTGGGGGGCGGGATTCACGTTCGCCCCGAAACCGGTCCTGAAACGGCGGTTTTGGCGATGCGGCAAAAACGTCGTCGCGAAATTGTAACAATTACGCTACTAGCGAGGACGACGATGGAGGCGACGGCCCCGGAATCCTAGTTTCTGTTGTTACCGCACGCGAGTTCCTCCTCCTCCTCGACGACCGCGCGATCTGGGCTCGGCAGGTTTTTTGTCGCAGGCGCACGCGGCGCGTTTGGGGGGGGGGCGGGCGATCGACATCAAGGGCCCGCCCCGCGGAAAACGCGCGCCGCCCGTTCCCCGCGGCCGCCCTTCGCTCGCGATGGCGATGAGCGCCTTCCCCTCCGCGCTCGTCTCCGCGCTCCTTCCTCTCCCCGCGATTCCCGGGGA
>CM045892.1:37175240-37190240 GCA_025169545.1 Anguilla japonica | reverse complement strand
GTCGTCGAAACGTTTCTCACAGGCCAAGGGCGCGAGGTCAGATAAGGGAGACGCTCAGCGGCCCCTGACCCCTCCCGAATCTGCCCCCCAAATCGCTTTCTGCTCACGGTTTTTGGGGTGTCATGGTACAACCCCGATATTTGGTTTATCTTCACTATTTTGGTTTGGTTTGTTTTGGGTTTTTTTTTTCAAATAATGAGTAACTGGTAAGATTGACTTATTGTCTTGTGGCTCTGTCACTTAAATTAGATACAATTTTCTCCAAATTTCCGGATGATGCAACAGAACAATGTAATTTTTTCTCCACAAATTGTTAGTTTTGATCTTCTTTCTAACTGACTTCTAAGGAATTCTCAGGCGCTTAATGAAGGGCTTTGTAGTACAGATTTTTTGTGGGCATTTGGTATAAGCAGAGTTTTGCGTGTGTATTTTTTGTTCTTCTGTAACAGTGATACGTGCATTCATGTTTTTTAGTGTTATTTTTATTTGTTGAACAAATTCAGTCTGCCTAGTTTGTCACAAAATGCACACTGCTCACGCACACGTGCACACACACGCACCCAAAAATAAATTAAAAAAGGAAAGAAATAGTTTTTAAACAGCAGTTAGAACGAGGATTTATGCCACTCATACAATGTAGAAATTCCCGACTCCTCCCTGTGCTCAGGTTGCCCCCTCCCTAGCCGATCGCCCAGATGGCAGCGCGTCCGAAAAAGGAGCCCTCGTCCTCTCGCCGTGTTTGGACAGGACCTAGAGCGACGATTAAAAAAACGTTTGCTTTGGTTCCGTGCGAGCGCGCCCTTCCAAAGAGGCCTCTCCCCCGCACGCTGTCAGCCAGATTAACCCCTAACGCATCAAAAAATCCCCCGCCGTCCCCGGCATGGGGGGTGCGGGGGCTCGACGGCGACTCCTCAGTTAGCCCGCCGCGCCTCTCACCACCCCCCCCCCCCCCCCCCCCCCCCCCAAACACGCTCTACAGTTGGGCCGTCGGGCCGCCAAATCCGCCGCCTCGATTCGCTTCCTCTGCGCCGTCTGTGGAGATGTGAAGAGCTGCGCCCATCGTGTTTATTTATTTAAATTTATTTGTTTTTTTTTTTTTTTTTGTCAGGAAGTTTTATGTTTTTGTGCGGCGGGGATCCGCGTGCGAATCTGTGATTGGTTTCCTTCAACTTTTTTTTTTTTCCCTTGTGTAACCTTTAATTGTGGCAGCCTGTCACAGGCTTAGGGTGTCGCGGTTATTTTAGGACAGGGTGTAGGTGGCCTTTATCGCTTGTTTCACGTTGTGTCGGGCCTGTTTCTCTGCCGCGCTGAGCCGACGCTTCGTTACCCGCCGAACGGCGGCGAGGTTGCGAGCGGCGAATAAACAAACAGACAAACGGAAACAAAGTGCGTTTGAACTTTGGATGAACGCGTAACTGTCAGAGAGCAGCCCTCAGGTCTGGCTCCCCCTCTCTCCCACTCTCTCTCTCTCTCTCTCTCTTTCTACCGCACTTGGAGGGATTGCTTACTCCTCCCTCGCGCTGATATCGACTTGACAGCCTTGGGAGGGAGAGAGAGGGAATGAGAGAGAGAGAGGAGGAGGGAGGAGGGGGGGGGAAGGAGAAACAAATAACAGCGCTCTTCTGTATCCGCGATCGCAGCCGAGCCCGCGATGGCCCGGAGGTTGGAATAATTATCTCTGGTGGCCGCGCGATCTTAATGTCAGTAGCCGGGAACCGGGGGGGTTTTGGGGGTGTGTGGGGGGGGGGGCAGCGGAATTAAAGAGCCGAGGAACCTGGCAAGAGAGCAGACGCTCGCTTGGGGCCTCGCCCCCCCCCCACGTTTGATTCCGTGGCCCTTTGTGGAGGTCCGTGTTCCCGGTTCCAAACGCGCGGGCCCGCCTGCGTCTAATCTCCCCCGCGCTTTCATCATCAATTTCACTCCTCTGATTTCCCTCTGTCTTTTTTTCCCCCTCCTTTTTTTATTTATTTATTTGAGTGCGAAACCGGGGTGGGATTACGGGGGATTTGTCTCGAAACGTCGCCGCAGTGCGCGTTTGGGCAGATAGGTGGCAGTCTTCTGTTAGTTAGGAGGAGCTTAAATGCTGTGCGACCCCCCCTCTCTCTGCCGTCCTCTCTCTGTGTATCTCCCCTTCTCTCTCTGTCTTTCTCTTTCTTTCTCCCCCTTCTCTTTCCCTCGCTTGTTCACACAGAATCACACAGCTGCAAATTAACCTGTCACTTCGTCATTTGACAAGATCTTAATTTTTATTCGTTAGGCCTCGAGCCGGGCCCTAAAATCTTCTGCGGCCATTTTCTGGGGCGACCCTTTCTCTGTGCGACCCACGTACCCGTCCCCGGTTCCCCCTGTCTCTCCCCCTGTCCTGCCTCCTCTTTTTCGGGACGTCCTGACGGCCGGGTTTGAACTTTTGGAGAGGTCAGCCGCACGGGACCCCCCGATTGCGGCAAATTCGATGTCACGTGTCTCCCCCTGCCCCCTCCTTGCCAGGCCCCCCCCCCCCCCCCCATGCTGAAACGAGAAGATTCCTCCGAGGATCACGTGACATGTTCACGGCAACATCCCATAATTCCTCCCGTGCTTGCCCCTGCGGAAGCCAACGTCCGCGCCGGAGGAGAAAGTGTTCCCAATAAAAAAAAAAAACTATGATCATTTTTTTAAACCTAATTACAGAATTCGCTTTGGAATTACAGCTGTTATTAGGCCTCTTTAATGACGTTTAAACTTGCTAATTATTAGTTTACGGTGCGAGTGTAGACATAGCGGCCAGATCACTGTAATTCACACGAAGCCTCAAATTAGCGAAGGTTCCGGAAATATCCGGCGTTACCGGGCTTAACCTCTGTCCCTCCCTCTGCGTCCAATCACAAGCCTTCCTTACTCTCATACCTTTATATGTAGACAAGGTAATATTGCGAGTGCTTTAACATTTTTCAATAAAAACTAAACAGCAGGAATTGGTCTGGAGATTTTTTAAGTGGCTAATGAAATAATTATAAAGATTTGTATAGCATGCAACTGAGAAAAGCTGGAATGTGCTTTAACAAAAATAGCTTTCTCTCTCTCCCTCTTTCTCTCTCTCTCTCTCTCTATCTCTCTTGTGCTCTGTCTTGCTCTCCCTCCTTTCTTGGATGATCTCAGAAGGCAGCGGTTGGCTTTCCCCCATGAATAAAACGGCACACGAAATGCGGTGGCGGAAAAGAACGCGGTATTCGTTTAACCGTTACCGGTCGCCCGGCGACCGCCGCCTTCTTTTCTCCCCGGTCAAAAAAAAGACCGTTCGCGGTCGATGTCGGCAAACCCACCCACCCGCCGGCGGCCGGCTGCCTAACCAGATTACGGGTAATTGTACGTGCGTGCGCGTTCCGGGAGGGGGGCGGGAGGGGCGCGTGGGGGGGGGGGGGGGGGGGGGACATTTCCATCGGACGCGAACGCGGCGCGGGCTCCCGCCGGCTGTTTTGTGTTCCGTATGAAAGGCCGCTCGGAGGCCTGGGCGTCCGCTGAGCGGGTCGCCACTCGCGTGCTGCGACGGGTTTTGATCTTGGCGGTGGCGGTTACGTTCCTGATAAAATTGGAAACCCCCCTCCTCCCTCTCCCTTTCTACCCCCCCCCACCCCCCAATAGGAACACCTGCAAATCAGTTCGGCTTTACCATGAAACGATCTCTTTCTGAACCCTCTTTTCTTTAATTTTTTTTTTTTTTTTTTTTTTTTTTATCAAGGTGGACGGCGGTTGTTTTGAAATAAAAAAAAAATTAGTCGTTCTTGCACGAGCACCTTTTTATTTTCGGCCGCTACTGTTTTATGTGCAGCGGTGTGGTGCAGCGTTTAGGGGACCGGGCGCGTAAATCCAGTGTTGCGGGTTCGAATCTCCGCTGGGGCGCTGCCTTTTTAACTCTCAGGCACCGCGTTTAACCTGAATTGTTTCTGTCGATGTTCGGCTGTTTAAACGCAGTCCGTGTAAGAATGCACGCGGGCGTGTCGCACGTTGCGCTGGATGAGAGCGTCGCGGCGAAGGCTGAAATGCAATCTGCGCGCGATCGGGTTTGCAGAGCGGCGCGTTTGCGTCGCGCTGAAGGGCGGGCGGTTGCGTTCCGGCCCGGGAAAGAGACGGAAGTCATGTCTCTGTTTAATAAGCGCGCTGTCGGGGGGGATCCGCGCCGGGAGAGCTGGCGTGCAGCCGGCTGAGAGAGGTTTTCTGAGAACCGGGGAATCGTTGCTAAACAGAGGAACGGAACACAATATAAAACTAAAACGCACCACCCGTTTAAAAAAAAAAAAAGAAAAGCCTCATCTTGCAATTCACAATTCACCAAGAAGCTTGTTTGTGCGTGTGTGCGTGTGTGCTGTGTGTGTGTGTGTGTGTGTGTGTGTGTGTGTGTGTGTGTGTGTGTGTGTGTGTGTGTGCGTGTGTGTGTGTGTGTTTCTCTAAACTCCCTGTCAAGTGTTTTAGAGGTGCAAAACAGGACTGCTGCTTCATTTCTGTAGCGGTATGTCCCCCAGTCTCAAACGAGGAGGGTCCTGATGGAGGACAGGGGTCCCAGGGCCCCAGCGGAACGGGGGGGGGGGGGAGGGGCCTCCCCCCGTCCCCACGTCCCCACGGGGGGTCGCACAGAGCCGGGACAGCCTCTGGTATCGGCAACGGTGTACACCACGTGCGAGTATTATAACAACTTTTTTTTTTTTAATTCGGCGTAGACTGTAAAAGTAAAAGGGGCTGTTTTTAGAGAGGGGGCGTGCAGACGCACCCCGGCCCGGGACGGGCGTTCTGCGGGCGGGGGCCGGCTGTTGTTTTCGGAATCATTAAACCGCAATACGGCAACACGTGGGAAAGCCGGGAAACAAAGATGGACTCATTAGGGAGAGAGAGGGCAGTCATCGACGGCCTCGCCTCAGAATGGAGTCTTCGCACCGTCCCGTGTGATGTTGGGGTTCCATATTGCGTGCCGCGTACAAGCCTTTTCTGTTTTTTTGTGAGACCTGCCTGTGTGTGTGCATGTGTATTTGTGCGGTATATGTGTATATGTGTATGCATGTGTGTATGTGTTTGAGTATTTGTGTGGTATATGTGTATACGTGTATGGGTGTGTATGTGTTTGTGTGTGTTTCAGTATTTGTGTGGTATATGTGTACGTGTATGGGTGTGTGTGTATGCATGTATGTGCATACATGTGTGTATGTGTATGTGTGTTTTTGTGTGGTATATGTATATATGTCTATGCACTTGTGTGTGTGTGTGTGTGGTTGTGTAGTATATGTTTGTGTGTTTTTGTGTGGTGCATCTGTATATGTGTATATGCGCTTGTGTGTGTGTCAATGTTTGTGTGTTTGTGTAGTATATGTGTGTGTTTTTGTGTGGTATATGTGTATATGCGCTTGTGTGTGTGTGTGTCCGTGTGTGTGTGTGTGTCCGTCCATCCATGTGTGGATGTGTGTGTGTGTCCGTGTGTGTGTGTGTGTGTCCGTTCGTGTGTGTGTGTGTCCCTGTGTGTCCGTGTGTGTGTGTGTCCGTTCGTGTCCCTGTGTGTCCGTGTGTGTCCGCGTGTGTGTGTGTCCCTGTCCGTTCGTGTGTGTGTGTGTCCGTGTGTGTGTCCCTGTGTGTCCGTGTGTGTGTGTGTGTGTCCGTGTCCCTGTCCATTCGTGTGTGTGTGTGTCCGTGTGTGTTTCTTCTCTCCTCTAATAGACGTGGGGAGTGAATGCGCCCCACATTAACGGGTGCTTTAATGGCCTGTGTGGAGTCTTTAGCAGCCCTGAATCCCCAGCCCTTTCTGCCAGATAATTGCACTTTGAGTCTTTTGCCTCTTCTTTCGCCTGAAAACCAAGCTTATTGCAGCTGAGAGAATCTCCCACAAAAACCGCAAGTTGTCCTTGTGCATAAAAGTAGATTCTGCACTTCAACACCTTTTCAAATTAATATTTGTGATGGGTCTATTCTGCGCCCTGGGGTTTCTGTTCGCCCGCTTTGTTCCCGTGTTTGATGTAATGGATGGAAGGACAAAAAGGAGAGCAGAGAGAGTGTGTGAAAATGGTAGTTAAGTGGGCTTAAGGGGTGCTTCAGTACTTTTTGAAAGGGTTGCGGAGTGAATGGACCCTCAGTGTGCTTAGCAGGCGAGCAGTAAACAGACAGGTCCGACACAAAGGTACGGCCCGAAACAAGCGCATGCATAGCCCCCCCCTCCCCATCCCGCCCCCCCCCCCCCCCCATCCCATCCTCCCTCCCTCCCTCCCTCCCCCCTCCCTGTGACATCTGCCCAATCCTCAGAATATAATTTTGCTTCTTTTTTTTTTTTTTCGCCCCTGCGAGAACTCTTCTCTGCCCCCCCCCCCCAGTCCCCCCCCACCCACCCAGTCCCCCTTTTCGCTGGGCCGGTTAAAAATCTTTTGTTTGGTTAATTGCGACGAGTGTTATGTGCGAGTCTCCCAGTGATCCGCCGGAGACAATCGGACAATCGGGCGCTCTAATGAGGCGCGCCGTGGGCTCGCCGGCCCGGGCCGGGCCGGGCCCCGCTTTCTTCGCCGCGGCGGCGGCCCCTCGCTCCGTCCTCTTCCTCGCGTCCCCTCCGGCGTCGTCCCCGAGAAGCCCGAAGCTCGATTTAATTCGCCTCCCGAGTTACAGGAAAAAAAAAACGTTTTTTTTGTTTTTTGCGTTTGTTTATTTTTTCGTTCAAAAACCGTTCGCCCGGTGCCCGGATGCGGCCCGTTCTCCCGCCCGGTCGATCTTGGGTCTCGCCGTCTCCCAGCTCGTCCCCCCGCCCCCAACTTCCCCCCACCTCCCCGGCAACCCAGATTCCTCAGAACAGCCAGGTAACGAGTGGCAATTATCGGCGTCGGGTTCGAGAGGCGTGTGCTCCGCGCTGTCGTTCCCGGGAAGCGAGGGGGGCCGGGCCTCGGGGGTTAAACGGCTGATCGCGTCTCCAGCGCACCGAGCGAAACGCACTTTCCCGTCTCTCTCTCTCTCTCTTTCCTTCGCGCGAGCGCACGTCCGCTCCAGATAGAGACGGTTAAAAAAATTTTCGAAATTGCGAAATATTCATAAGCTGTTCATTATATCCCAGTTCTTATGAAGATTAATTAATAACCCCCTACTTCATGTAGTCAAGTGATTTTAATTTACAAGCCCAAATCTACACTTGTATGAAGTTGTGAAGGGCACTGTTTTTTTTTTCCCTCTCTCTCTTTCTCTCCCTGGCCCTTTTCCCTAATCACACCTTTACTACAGAAGAGCGGGTCCATTATTACCTCTGTACGGCAGGAGGAAGGCGAACGGGGACGGGATGGGGGGGGGTTGCCGCGGTTTTGACACCGGACAATTAATCTTCCCGTTAGCGTCGTCGGCCGCGAACGGGCGCTGAACGGATCGCTCCCATTAACCGGGCCGGCGTAGGCGGGGATTCTAACAGGCGTTTACCAGAGTCCGTTTTCTCCCCTAATGAAGAGGGGGAACAGGCGTCCCCCGCGTACGCCCGGAAACGTACGCTTAAAGTTCTGTCCTTTTCTTCGGCCGATGACCCCGCCTCTTCGCGGGGCTCGGCGCTTCCCCCCCCCGCCCCCGCCGCCGTCCGAGCGCGTGCGGGATGAGGTCGGCGTGCGGCGCCCCTCCGCCCCTGCCCCGCCGAGCCTGGCGTTCCGAATTAGTCGGAGAGCCGCCGAGCTCCAAGCCGCACCCGTTCATTCGGGGTAGGGAGACGTTATCAGAGGAGAAACAGCGGCTGTGAACCTTTGTGGTTCAGGCCTGTAGTTGTTCTTGTGAGGACTGCATGTTATCGATTGAGGTCCTGACAAAGCGTGGAGCTTCTGGTCATGTATAAAATTCTGTTTTAAGTGCTTTGTGTGTGTGTGTGTGTGTGTGTGTGTGCATGTGTGTGCGCATGCGTGTGTGTGGGTGGGTGTGTGTTTATAGGCCTGTATGTGTCTATATGTTTTGGTGTTTTTTTAGTGTGGGCGGGTGTGTGTGGGTATGTGTCTGCATACGTACACTTGTTGCACACATGTACTTTTCCGTGTGCATGTTCATGTGTTTTGCGTGTGGGTGGGCACATGCACATTGACATGTGTAAGTGTATGCACGTGCGTGCCCCACAGAAGACCTCTTTCCATGTGAGTGTGTGTGTCTGTGTGTGCACCTACCCTGAACACATACACACACGCGCACACAGAAAGAGGTCTTCTGTGGGGTGCCTGCATGGGGCCCCTGTTTTTTTGGGATCTAGTCTGGGGTCCCTGATGGATGGGGACTCCCAGCACACTCTCCTCCTGATGGGGTGGTTCAAAGCCGGACGCTCTTGGAGAAGAGCCGGGATTCGCGCCCGGGTTTCGCCGCGCCCGGTAAAGAGGCCGTCTCCTGCTCGAAAAATCTGCCGCCGAGACTAAAAGAGGAGCCCGGTGCTTTCCCTCGGCCCCTGTGGTTCTCAAAAAGACGTAAACAACTCCCCCCCCTTCGCTCTCCGCTGGTTAGGCCTGCCACAGGTATAAACATTCATTCAGAGGGAAGCAGGAAGTACATAAAAGGCTCGTGGGGGCGTGGTCTACCTTAACAGTTTGTCTGGTGATTGGTTCCTTATTTATTCATGTCAGTATTGGTCACGTGATTTCATTTTTTTTTTTTTTTTTTTTTTTTTTTTACACCTCATGCTGCAATGCACTATTTCTCAAGTACGGAATACAAAAAAAAAGGTGGTGTACAGTACGCCGGCTAAACTGGGACAAACAGGCAACGTTTTTTTTTTTTTTAGCTAGCGCGAGGGTGGTGGCTGCGTTTCTCACAGCCGACGGCTTGCCAGTGGATCGGGAGACAGGGAGGGGGTGTGGTCTTAGCTTCATGTGACCCAGCGAGCTGCAGCTTCCATACTGTACGTCGTGGGCGGCTGCACACGCACAACGTTAACTCATTAACTCGGGCTCAGCATTAGCACTCATTAACTCAGAGAGCTGAAGGAAGGCGGTGGTCACAGGCCCTGATTAAAACGGAATGCGCTGCAGTGTACTGTATTGCAAATATTTGCACTTTGGAAATATGTCAACATATATTTCACAGCAGTTAAATGAAATCGCCTATATGCTCAGTGCTAAAATGATTATTTGTATTCTGATTTATTTGTGGTTTGTTACATTTCAAAACAGAAAGGAACTAATGCATGTTCTGTGAATTGTCTTTTTTTTGTGTATTTGTGTGTGATTGTCATTTGAACGGGCCAGATCCAAACAGTTTTTAAGTGCTGAAAGGAGAATACTCTTTTGAGATGCAGGAGAGGAGAGGGGGACAGAATGGGGTGTAGAGGCAGTTTCAGAAGGCAGGTGACACTTATTCCCCTGGACCCGCTGAGCCCACACACACACACACACACACACACACACACACTTATAAATATAAACTCTCCAAGCACACTCTTGTCGTCTATACAAACAGACACCCTGTCCTTGGCAGAGGTGGTGGTGGTGGTGGTGGTGGTGGGGGGGACAGAGTGAATATTTATGCAGAATTTATTTCACATTTACATTCCTTTTTTTTTTTTTTTACCTCGTGAGCATCTGAGTCATCTGGATCGGTGGCATTTGGCCGCAACTGGCCCGCCTGCGAGAATCCTCGACACATTTCAGCTGCTGTGTCCTCAGATCTCTGGGAGAAGGGCTTCAGTGATTAATTCTTCCTGTTTTAGTGAAGATGCTGTGTTGTGACTGTGAGTGAAGCATCTTTGTTTCACTGGAGAGTAAATGCTAAGTAATAAAAGCGACTGCCAGCCAGCACTGTAAAACCAGGCTTATTTAATGCATAGAACTGCGCCAGTTATTTGACAACAAAATTGCGGAATTAGCTTCTGACCTGGTCTCCTCTGTTTTCAGTTGTTAAGAATCAACACTAAAATATACTTTGTCTGGTTGAATGCTGAGTTTGCAGTAGGTTGATGACTATGGTGGTGATAATACTTAAAATAACAATGACATCTATTTATATATACACTCAATCATACATATGTACATATTATTACTTGTAGTATTGTTATGATATGGTTTTTATTATTGCTGTTATATTTTTAATTTAACTTGCTTACTGCTGCTGTAGCTGCTACTGTTGTCAGTAGTTACAATCATAATAATTATGATGATGACAATTGTTATTGTTAATATTAGTGTTATTGTCGCTTTTATTATTATTGTTATTATTATTATTATTATTATTATTATTATTAGTAGTAGTAGTATAGTAGTAGTAGTAGTAGTAGTAGTATTATTATTATTATTATTTTGATCTGTAACGTTATGTGTAAATATACACTTAGCGCAGTCGTATAGGGTCTTTGTTGTGGCAGAGCTGGTCTCTACAGTCCAGCGTGCTGAGGAACCCCATTAAAAAGTTGGGGTGGCCGGTGCCGGGCGCAGGGAGGCAGGAGTGTCATAGAGGGCATCATTAAGCAGATAGCGCCGCGCTGACCCGCCGTGTCACTGCCTGGAGGGGGGTGTGAGGGGGGGGCACGGTAGAGGGGGCTCGGGGGGGGGGGGGGGGGTTTCTTCGCCATTCGGCGCTGGCTGTTTTGCCCCTCTCTCCCGGGGGGATAAGAGAAGATGCTATTTCACCTTTTTTTTTTTTTTTTTTTCGACGGCAAAACATTTTAATTATATCTCCTCCCCGCGCCGGGCGCCCGGGTAACCGGGGACCTGACACTGATTCATGAGCAGATAAATGTGCAAACAGTGGAAATGAGATTAAGAGAGATTCCGGGGGAAAGAGGGTGACAGCTAATTTTGCTCCGCGCTCCGCGTCCGAGCGGGGGAGTGGCGCTTTTGATGGAGCGCGGCTCGCTCGCCCGCGCCCGCCGCCAGGAAGGAACTCTCTGGAAACGCGGACGTACGTAACGCGCGAAGCACGCGGTTTTAAATTGTGTTTATTTTTTTTCTCCCCTCTCTCTCCTTTCTCTCCCTCTCGCTCTGTCTCTCTCATTCCCTCGTTCAAAAGATCCCCTTTTTTTTTTTGCAATGCCGAACTTAGCCTCGGATTATACGTGAAACCAATTTAGGTTTTCGGGAGGGGTGAGGGGGAACAAGGCTTAGTTCTGACCGCGACCGCGCGGTCTTGCCGTTTCTCATTCTGGCTTGGATCTGCGGTACTGAGAGCCGTCGCAAACCGTTCGGACGCGCTCACGGTCCTGAAGTCGCAGAGCACGCCCGTCGACACGTGTGAACGCGGCAACATCTTCGCGCTCACGCACGAGCATCTTCGGCATCACGGGTAAAAAAAATTTTTATTTTTTTTTTGAAATCATGATTATTTGCGCAGGGAACCGGCTGGCGGGGCAGAGGCGGGACAAAGCCAGAGAAGGAGGAGCCGTTTGCGCGGCTTTGGAACCCGCAGCCGCCACGCAACGTCACCCTGTTGTTTTGGCGTCGCGTTTATCGGGGGATTCGTCTTCGGGCGACGGGGATATTTGCCAACAATCTTTCGTCCCTTCGCCTCGCTGCCTGTCTGCAGCGTTTTCTTGAAACGTCCGTCAGCGTAATCTGCGCACATCTAATCTCTCCCTTTTTTTGTTGTCGCTGTTTGTAGAGGCCTTGTACGGAGCGCGATGGGCCCCTGTCTTTAAAACGTCTTTTCCTCGGCTTTCAGACCGGCGGTACAGAGCCGGGAGAAATATATCTCCCCGCTTCATCGGCCCTTTCTGCAGCGAGAGGCGGCCAGATAACAGTCATATCTGTTACCGCCGATTCCTAATGTGTTTTCAACTGGGGGGGGTGGGGGCCGGGGGGGGGGGGGGGGGGTCAGCTTGTTGTGTTTTTTTTTTTAAGCACTGTCATTTCTTCTCTGTCAACCTTTTTGCAGTTTATTCTTCTTTTTCATTCCTTTTTCTTTATCAGATATTTTTCTGGCTCCTCTCTTTTTCTCTCTTTCTCTCCCACCTCCTTTTCCATGTCTTTCCCTCTTCCTTGCCATCTCCCTCTCCCTCTCCCACTCCTTCTCTCTCTTTTCCTCTCTCTCTCTCTCTCGATCTCTCTCCCTCCCTGAGTCTTCATTTGCAGGCAGCTGACAGCTTCTTTCACTTTGCTTTGTCAGATTTTTTTTCTCCCCCTTTTTTTTCTTTTTTTCCATCCACCCTTTTCCATCTGCTTTCGCTTTTGTTTGCTCTGGCCTTCTCTCATCCCAACTTGATAATGAGGAATTCAGGGTGACCCTGACCTCCATCAGCCCTGCGGCGACCTTTGACCCCGCCGCACGACCTTCAGTCCCTGTTTTGACAGCTTGATTAATTACCCAGTGTTATGATTTATGAGTAAGCAGTATGTAAAAATAATAGACAACAGGTGGTCTTCAAAAAAAAAAAAATTTTTTTTTTAAACTTTCTTTTTTGTTTTTAACTGGTGGGGGGTGGAGCAGTTTGGGGGGGATGTTTTCTTTCAAAGCCATGTTCCGTTAGTTACTTTTTTTCCCTCAGTTTTTTTTTTTTTTTTTGAGATTTGGGCCTCACAGACGAACACTGTGTTTCAGGTACGCAGAAAGTGCAAAGTTTGACACAGAAAAGATTGTCGTAGCATTCCGGTTAAGAAACCTCTTGTAGTTTCCATTTTTATCATTATGGATTTTATCGTTTTGCGTGTTCTCGAACGTAGACGCTCAACTTTGCAAGTCTGTGTGTGCGACCACGGTTACGCTTTTTCGGGTAGTTGGTTTGAGGCAGAGTCGCCGCCACGTTTAGGCTACCTGTAACGCTTCAGTTGGGCCCTGTGATTGGCTGCCGTCACCTCACTGACTCATGCACCTGAGTAGCCTTAAATAGAAGCTCTTGGCCCGCGGAGTTACCGAGAGGCAGGAAGAAGCAAGCCTGGCCAAACAGCCCTCTCTCACCTCACGTCCGCTTCTGTTTTTATCCTCTTCTTTCCGAGATACATTTTTCAACACTCGAACATCTTTTTTAAAGGAGACAGACCTGGAAGGCATTGGGATGGGAAGGGATGTGTAGAGAAAATATCACAACAACCAACATCTTCCTCAATTTCTTTCTGTCTCTCTCTCTCTCTTTCTTTCCCCTTCACTTCTCTCTCTGTCTCACTCTCGCTCTCTCACCACCCGCCCTCTATCTGGCTCTAGCTCTCCGGCCAAAAACAACAGGCCGGAGGTCAAGGGATTCCACTTTAACCTCTGACCCCCGAGGTCACGGGGGGCCGGGGGTTGTTCATCAAGATTAATGCCCGAGCCCCCCGGACACTGGACGCTCATTATTCCGGCTCCTCCGGGCAGGACGGGTTTGAAAAGGATATGAAATTTTAGCTTTAGCTCCGCGGCGTCCGGAGCCCCCCCTGTCAGGCCACCGATCCGGACGTAACGTCTAGATTAGCCGCCGTGGAATCTCCGTACCGGGGGGGGGGGGGTCCGTTTGCTTTTTTTTTTTTGTTTGTTTGTTTGTTTGTTTCTTCTTCCTCTCTCTCTCTCTCTCTCTCTCTCTTTCGCTTGTTTTGTTTGGCGGCGGGTCCGATAGCGGGCGCGCCAGTGCTAGCCCACGCCGTCCCTGTTTACCGCGACTCGCGAAGTGAGGAGTGTGAAGCAAATATTTCTCGATTGTATCAATTAGCCGCCGTACCTGACCGTCCGCTCAAAAAAAGACGGTTCCGTCTTCCTGTCGGTGTTTTTCGTCCGGTAATTGCGCTGACCTCATTCCGTTTTTCCCGCTCTTTTAACGTACGCAACCCGAGCATCCGGAACGGCATCTCGGCATTCCCCCGCCGCGATTAAAAACAAAAACATAAACGAGGAAAAGAAAATCGTGTTAAGATGTTACAGTGACAACAATTAGAAAGGACGTAATGACGTATGTGATCGTGGGCTGATTTACGTGAAAGGACGATGGATAGCGCGATTGTGCAATGATTGTTACGGGTGCAGCCGTATCGCGTGCGCTTCCCGCGATTAGAAGAAGCGCTGTTGTCGAGATCGGTAAACAAAATCACTGCGCGGTTTGTTAGCTGTAGCCTTTGCTAATGTGCTTTTGGAGAAATGCAGTACAGGTACTCATGTCTGTTTCCCTGAAGCGACACAGAAGCCGTTGAAGGGCAACAAACACACACACACACACACACACGCACATGAACTCTAGCACAAATCACACACACAATCGACCCATACACAGCTACGCATATGGAAAATCATACACACACACACACATCCACAAACGCTCACTTCCTGACACATGGTGCGGGTGTTCACAGTAACAGGGTAAGTTTGTGTGTTACTGTTACAGCACAGCAATAAACCCCGTGGTACATACTGTGTACTGTACTACTTAACACGATGTGCTCTCCTGCACGCGCTCAGTGCTGTAGGTGCAAAGCGGTGTTTATGGAAGGTCTGTCATCCCGCTCTGGCTTGTTGAGGCTCCACGTACGGAGCTGCGCTCGACTCCTCAGTGGAACCTTCCGGAACACACACCGTGCCGTGTATCTGGAGAGGCGCTACGGCACGATCCCCATACTGCTTCAGTATGGGAACCGTGGAGAGGGCCAGCATTACTTCATTAAAAAATGAAATATATATGTGTATGTATGTGTGTGTGTGTGTGTATACACACAAACAGAAGCACTTATACACACACAAACGGCTGCATTGTTTATGCCTTTTGCGCTCTATTGTGTTCGCTCGGCTCTGTTTAAACCGCGGTGTGTTGTTCTGGCAAGGCGCGCTGGAGGCCCACACTGCATTGTGGGAAGGCTCCTCCAGGCAGAACCGGGCCCAGGCCCCCCCGCCCCCTCCGAGGGGACCGTTAACCCCTCGGCAGGAGCGGATCCCCGGGCGAACGGAACCGGGTCGGACCGGCGCAGCGATGTGTTTACCGCCGTTCGGCTTCGAAAACCTCCCGCTTCAAAAAAAAAAGGGAAAACGGAGGGAAAAAACATCCCCCCCCCGCTCCTGAATCTGGGGGCACCGGGCATCCCGACGCTAACACTCCCCGGGCCCAGAACAGAAGACATGCAGGGGGGGAAGACCGATTAGCATCTGGCTTACACTGCACCCCCCCCCCACCCC
>CM045892.1:37170240-37172740 GCA_025169545.1 Anguilla japonica | reverse complement strand
GGAAAAACAAAAAGCAACCTGAGAAAGGAGAGAGAGGGGGGTAGGAAAAATGGAAAGAACAGACATGAAAAGGAAATGCACAGGGGAACGAGAAGTTCTAAGACTTTTCAGGAGTCCTCTGTGAGGGAAGTTTACTTTGAACTCCTTTACAATTTCTAAAACATTCCACAGATCATGTTGTGAATAATATGAATATAAATGCTTATTTCTTTCCTGCAAAGGTTAAATATTATTTTTATTATTATGATAGTAATTATTTCTTAAATTAATTATTGTTGTTTGTCCTTTTAGTATTTTTATGACTAATGCTACTACTACTACTTATACTTATTATTATTATTATTATTATTATTATTATTATTATTATGGTAACAAAAACAATGATGATAATATTATAGTTTTTTGACATGCAGTATGTTTTCAGTCAAAAGTTTACTTTCGAAAAAGTGGCCAATTTTGATTGCTAAGCTCTTCGTTGCTTCTCTGTTTTTACAATTTTCATCGGTTTTGAAATATATATTTTTTTACGATACGAACGTAACATCATCTAGCGTCGTTCAGCCCGCGTTTTCCACTGATCTGTCGGAGCTCCCAGTTCAAGACCGCTGCCCCGGTTTCACTCAGGAGAACAAAACCGGCCGAGTCAGGCTTTCTGTGGAAGGGCCGCGGATTTAAATCCGTGGCCACCGACGTAGCCGGTGGCTTTAATCTCAAAAAATAGTTTTCCAGCCACGGCACTAAATGTGCTCTCTCAATATGGTGCCTTGTATTCAAGTGTGACTGAAGGTCTTAACACACGACATTGATTGATATCAGGTAATGCGTCTGATGTTTTCTTAGAAAGGGCGCATTAGATTGTTGATTTTGTTTTTGGAAGTAAAGCGTTATGTAATTGTCAGATTCTCGCATACTGTGGCTTTTTTTCTCTATTACAGGATAAGAAAGAAAAATCACTCCAGAAGTACTAACGTGTTTATTTTAGCCACTTCTGTTGACAGTAAGCAGCACTTTGCCGTAAGTGAATATCTAATAATAAGAACATATAATGCGGAAAAAAGTTTCAGTGTGAACCAGAAATATGTCAAGAGAAGATATTGGCGTATCGTGTTGTCAAATTCAAAAATCAAATACCTCAGAAGTAAATAAAGGTGTGCTACACGAGGAATGCTGACTGATTTGGTTCCAGCAAATAACTGTTTGATATTTGTTTCCTGTATATACGTGGTGAGCATGCAGATGAAGCATTCAAAACGCCTTCTGTTGGCGTGGCCTCTTGAAGTACAGCAAATAATGCGTTTGAAAATGTTAGAGGAACTCTTTTTCTCAAATCGGATTTGACTTCCACTGCATAGTATTTTCTAAGACGTGGAAAGATATTGTTCTCTGTGAGTGTGTGTGTGTGTGTTTGCATATTTTTATATAAGTGGGCTATTTGTATTTGTATCTCTGTACATGTGTTGTTTTGTATGCTTGTGTGCGTTTGTGTGTGTGTGGTAATGCAAGTGTGTGTCTCTCTGTGTGAGCGTTGGCCTCCATGTATATCGGCATGTTTATGTGTGTGAGCGTGTGTGTGTGTGCATGTGTACGTGTGCATGTGTCTGTGTGTGTGTGTGTGTTTGTGTGTGTGTGCACGCATCTGCTTGTGTGTGTCTGTCTGTGTGTGTGCGTGCGTGCGTGTGTGTTTGTTTGTGAGTGCGTGTGCGTGCGCATGTGTGTATGCATGTGAGTTTATGTTTTTATGTGTGTGTGTGTTTGTGTGTGAGTGCTAGTGTGTATGCGTGTGAGAGATGGTAGTTAAGGAGGTCCCCCCTCCTCTATCCCTGCTGATGTGTTTGTGTGTCGGGGGGGTTGGATACAGGGAGGGGGGGGGGACCGTGTCTTAATCTGACAGTGAGACTAAGTTGTGTGGTATTTGGGAAGGGGGGGGGGGGGGGGGGGGGGGGGGATAAAAGGACCTCGCTCGCTGAGAAAAGGGCACGCAGAGCTACTGACGGACAAGGTCAGGGAGAACAGGGTGGCCTTCGGGGCTGAGCCTAATCTGAGCGGGGGGCGGGCCGGATTTTTATATTACAGTGTTTACATTCCCGGCTCGGCCCCTGTCGGACGTGCCCGCGCGGCGTAATGAGGGACTCCCCCCCCCCCCCCACCCCCCGCTCGCGGCAGAGAGATTAAAGAGGGCCGAGCGTCTGACCGCGGACGCGTACGAGCGCTACGGCGCTGTTTTCCCGCGCGAACATTCTTCTTTGTTCGCGAACCGGGTCCGCGGCGCGCTAGCGACCGTTTTAGCCGCCGCGGTTAGCGTCGGTAGCGGCGAGGATAGTTTTTAGTCGTGGGCTTGTGGACCCTCGCCCTCTCGAGATCCCAGAGACCCCCCCGTTTCTCCTGACCCCCCCCCCCCCCCCCCCCCCCCCCCCCCCCCCCCCCCCTCCCTTACCCCCGTTTCGCCTCCAGACCGGTTGCTACGTCTCCTCTCCCCCTCCCCTCCCATTGGACGGGCCGC
>CM045892.1:37017740-37167740 GCA_025169545.1 Anguilla japonica | reverse complement strand
TTTCTCATTAGATGTTTAAAAACTCTTAATAAATAGGTCTTTTCTTTTTTTGTTTTTGCTTATTTATGTGTTTTGTTTTAACAGTGTGGAGGGGATGGTGAACCAAATAAACCCTCTTCAAAGTGTTAATTATCTCAACCAAAAATCATTTTCAACGTATAAAAATGACAGTTTACTCACTCCTCACTCATGCAGAGCACTGTCTAGAAGTCATTAGTCTTAATGATAAATTAAAACTTAATCTAATCTAAAAGTTTAAAAGTTATTGTTATTATTATTATTATTGACATTATTTTGTTCAAAAGTAAGATTTTTTTATTATTTTACATTTTAAAATAAATTATAGTGTTTAACTTTATCTGACCGACAAACATATTGTACTTTAGTGGGACGAACATATGTCTGGATAGGTTTGTAAGATTCACTGTTTATTTAATAGGCCTATATATGTTGTAGTTTGTATCTGTATTTGTTTATTCATCCCCCTTTATTTAATGTAAATGATTATATGTTTCATGGTATAAATGTCTGTTTGTAACTGCATGTTATATGCTGCCAGAGAGAATTTTCCCCGTAGGGATAATGAAATATTCTTGATATTTATCTATATTCAGTGTCTATTTTACTATCAATACTTATTTAAAGTTGCAAATATGCAAGAACATATACATTTTTTAAATGAACTTGACAACCAAGTATAAACATATCCAAGTATAAAAGATGATCATTTTCCATTTTTTCATTTTTGTTATTAGACACTTTGATGTGACGCATCAAGTTTGAATGACTTTCTCATAGTTAGATGAAAAAGGAAATTATGGTAAGATGTAAAAACAAAGTTACATGAAAAAATTTAGGAAACATTGCATAGCATTGCTTTGGAACAGAGCTTGTTTAATTTGTGTGAGCTAAAATAGCCAGTATTGTTCTTGCAAATAATGACTTATAGACCATGCTTTGTATGCATGAGTATCTTGGAATTTTTGTACGTTGAAAACGTTTTTATTTGTTTTTACATTTTTAGTAAATTTATAATGCATACACATTTCTGAATCATAAAATAATTACATCTAGAGAGAGACATGCATACAGATTAGTGCTGAGCAATTAGAGTTTTCTGATTTCTGTTCAATTTCATTATGTTTTTTGGAAAATAATCACGGTTTCTGATTTCAAGTTTGTTTAGATTTTTTTTTAGCTATATGAATGTGAGATGAAATAATGACAATTTTAATTATTTTTGAATATTTTTCTTTGAACTGTTAAACACGAACCTTTTAAAAAAGGACTTTAAAATTTTCAATATATCAAAGCTCAAAATTTGAACTTTTATGAATTATTATCATTAATGAATTTCATATATTTCATATATGTGTACATTTCATTCTTTTATTTATTGACTTTATAAGTTGTCTCCCTCATCATAGACTATTGGCTCTGGAATTAAAGATATTTTCACTATAGTCACAATATCAGTCGAATATCAATATTGCGTAAGGAAATAAAGTAGGCTAACACTTATTAAAATGGCCACGAACGGTCAAATTGACGGTCATTTGTCTTCCCTGTATGCTTGATGATTTTGACTGCTGCGGGTAACGTCGTTGTGAAATGACTCCAATAGTATTGAGCTGCCGCCCCTCAGAACAAGCCGCTGGCTAGGTGAAGCCTGCAGTAGTAGTCCAAGGTTGTAGGTCCCGCCTTGTAGTCATGTAGCTGTCAGAATCATGAATAGGTTTGTGTACTGAAACCCAGCAGTACTATGGCAGTGGTTCCCATACGACTGGCTCCCACTCGACCGAATTGCAAAGCAGATTTTGGTGCTTTATTTCGTTGCCATCTTCACTAACCTTACTATAGTCGCTCTGTCGGCTCAGGTACCCGTAGCTATCTAGCTATCATTAAACTGGGTCAAAATGCCAAAAGCGAAATTGTTCAAAGTGTGGCTGTATTTCTCAAAAAGGATTCAAACAAAGGGAATAGGCCTTTGCAATAAAAAAGTATAATTCTTGCTGTAGTTTCCTCATTATTTTAAAGAAGGTAGAAGATATTTTATCATCATTTAGGCACTGTAAAAAGCTAACCGGTACCCATCCCCAGTCATGAAAAGATATTGTGTGGGGTTTGCACGTGAAATGATAGAGAATGCATTCCAGAAATATAAAAGGGTTTTCCTACATGTATACAGCTATAAAAGCACTAGCTTTCATTTTTTGGCAATTGTTAGTTCGCAAGCAAGCTAGCTTCCACACAAAACAAAAATGGCGATCGCAAAGTTGTTAAAAACATGTTCTGTTGGCTGAAATAGCATCACATGTGCACTTCCTTATATATCCATTTTGCTTGTGTGTCTGAGTATCCTGCAATTGGCTCCTTTGATCAGACTACTTTGATCAGATGTTGTTATTGGCAGATGTAGCTAAATGTCCAATGGGCAGAATTATTGATTGTCGGACTGGAACATTTGTGATGATGAAATCGCCAGGAAAAAGAAGAAAAAGAAAACACAGAATAACCCAAGTTTGGGGCTTTATTGTGTGGACGTGTGAAGTTGTATCTGAACAGAAGGTTATTCATTGTATTGAGGGAGAGAGACTCTGTGATCACTGTGGCTATTTCTGTAGGAAACTCTGAACAGGGCCAAACTCTTGGTTCTGTATAGGTATGGGGCACACCCCGCCATGCCGTAACTTGGCGGATGACGTACCTGCCATCAATAATAACAGCCTTTGTCAAAATGGCACAAGGCATAACTGCGTGTTGATGTGAGAGAATGCACCTAAGGAAAATCTAGTGTTTGAAATTACATTGAACATTATTGCCTGTGTGCATTTATTAATTATTTGCTTTTATTATTTTGCTTATAAAGAATATCAGAAGCAGTCTTTGAAGTATTTTATTTTATTCAGTCCGAGAGTGTATAAGAGTGTATCTTATAGTAAATGACTATGCCATTTTGTTTTCATGTTATATTCTTTCTGATTTTAAATCTTAATTAGGTTCTGGAGAAGGGCTTGTGTGTACAGTGTGTAATCAAGCGAAGAGCACAGCAGTATTTTTAATATAAATACTGTTATTTTAATCATTAATATATGCATGTTGTTTTGCTGTGTTGCCATTAACTCTTTAGCTAATTAGAGAGAGCAATGTAAATGTTTGTTTTTGACTTTGTTGGAAATTACAAACCTATACACTGTTCTATTTTTTGCTTGTTGCCATGAAATTAATATGAACTTTGAAAACAATGTGGATTTTCTTAAAAAATTAAATGCAGTACCTTTTCGAAAGTCAAATGTTAACTTTGATCTTTTTGTTGTTGTTAAATAGTCATTAACAGCTTGGCCGCATTCAAAATGATTTTGGAACTTACAATTTCTAATTAGATTTATTCAAGTCGTACAATATAATTTGATTTAACGCGTTGAGATGTAGCGCATTTTAATACATTTAATGAAGGGATTAAATTTGCCTTTGCGGTTAGTGAAGGAAAGTGAGACGAGTATAATTTTATAATCTCCAAAGCTGTGAATGTGTCATTTTGCTGTTGTCAACACAAATTCTGTTGAAGCCGTATCGCGGAGGACAGATTCCTTATCACCCTGGCAGAATTGTCTGCTTTAAGAAGGGACCCATGCCTTTAACACTTATTAAAAAACAGGAGAGGTGTAGCTGTCTGCTCAGAACTGGCTTCTGATGACAAATTTGGGAGGCGTATCAGTGGTTCTGGCTCGTAATATTCAGCGGACTCTTAAAAAACGCTGTTTTGTCAGGAAGGAAATTTGGACATGGAATACAGTGTTTTTTTTTTGCAATCCTGGCCAACAGTGCTCACAAAACATCTCCTCGTTCTCAGTTGATGAAAGATAAATGAAGTAGGGTTTTTTCTAAACTTGAGCGAATTTAATTGAAACGTTTTATGTTGTGCAAAACATGGAATCAGTCAAAAGCTGGGACTTGATTGGGGGAACTTTTGCTTTTGAAGTCTTTTGAAGATAAACATTTGCAAACAAATGTAAGCATTGCAGCATAATTTTGTGTGTTACTGTGGGGGAAATATTTAAATATTATTATTATTATTATTATTATTATTAGTAAAATCCAGTATGATTTTAGGCAATTTGAAAAAATATATTGTTGTTTTGCTTGTTGTCTGGTATGCAGTTCAGTGCTGACATATACGCACATAGAGCAGGTCCGTACTGTACTGTGTACCTTTAAACCTCTCCGGAACGACCCCACAAAAACACACAAACATATAAATAAATAAGCAAATGCCAGCGTATTGGCCGCTCCCGGGTTCCAGTGTGTGAGCCTTGACTGATGTAGGAATCGATTGCGTTTGATAGTAACTGACACGTACCCTTTGGAAAACACTAACTGCAATTCTCCGCGCGGGTTTGCTTGTCACTGTGTACTAATCCTTCCTGTAATAGTTCAACCTAGGCAGAGTTCTGTCAGCGATCGGGGGCCGAAGTGGCCCTTTCCTCTTGTGGTGGGTGCCCATGGCAACAACACCTCCCCCCCCACCCCCCACCGCCCCAGGCACTGGAGGCCCCCTCCTACAAAATTGTTGGTCATTTGTAAAAAAACAAAAAAAAGTTCTTTCTTCTTTGCTGGGCGTCACTGTGGCGATCTCTTGGCCAACCACGGGCATTTTGGGGGGGCAGGAGCAGTGGATGTTCTAATATTTTTTCTCTCTCTCTTTCTCTTTTTATCTGTCGTCCGCCCCCCGCTGCTCCCCCCCTTCCCCCCCCCCCCCTACCAGGAGGGCTACGGCGTGATGGTGCTGAACCCCAACGAGAACTACCTGGAGGTGGAGAAGCCGGCCAAGCCGGCCGCCCCGCCCCAGCCGTCGCCGGAGGGCCCCGACGAGCCGGCCGAGAAGAGGGAGCGCAAGGAGGAGAAGGAGACCAAGAAGAAGCGCGACTTCTACGAGAAGTACCGCAACCCCCAGAAGGAGAAGGAGACGGAGCTGATCCCCATACGGGTGAGGGCCCGGTCCGCCCGCGTCCTCTCCCTCTCTCTCTCTCTCCCCTCTCCGCGCGTCTGAGCACGCTCAGTGCGTCCCGCGGCCGTGCCGGAGCGGCTCTGTCGGCGGTCACGTGCTCAGAGCCGCGTGGGCGCCTCCACAGGCTCCCGATGTGCTTATCTTCGGAGTTGTTATTTTAATGCGAGTCCTGGACACATAATCCATAACAATGATGTCATTGTCAACAGAGGAGAAAACTACCTCATAAACTTAACATCCGCACACATGCACAAATACTAAGGGTAGGCATACTGAAAATACTAAAGGTAGTTTCCCCAGTCCCACCACTCAGTCCCACCGTTTTCAAAAGCAATGTTTGTAAAAAAAAAACTAAATGTAATTAAAATGAGAAATTTGAGTGGAAAGTTTGGCTGGTTGTTTCGTTGCAGTGGGGGGCAGCAGCACCCCGGGTTGTGGAGGAACGCTGCTCCAGCCAATCGGACGCGATTAGCGTCGCGCGGCTCAGTCGCGGCGCGCGAGCTGTCAGCGCGGGCCACTTAGCCTCGGTTTGGATCGTACCGGTACACACGGAGCAATGCGCTATAATTACCTGCGTTATTTACACCTTCTGTCATAGCCGCTTTAAAATAAATAAATAAATAAATAAATAAATAAAAATCATTCTTCACTCTCCCTACGGGCCCCGCGATGGCGGCGACCGTAACGACCTCGTCTCCGTCGCGTCAGGCTAATGATCGCGTTTACCTTCCTCTCCCCCCCCCCCCCGTCCTTTTCCTTCTAATACGTTAAAAAACCGCGAGAAGTCGTCCGAGAGATTTTTTTCGCCGAGCCACGGCGAAGATCGCACCCAGAGGCGGAGGGAATAAAATTTAGTTTTTTTTTTTTTTTTTTCTCCCCCTCTCAACTCGGACGGGAGAAGAAGACGGGGGGGGGGGGGGAGAAGGAAGACGAGGAGGGAGAGGAAGGGAAGGGAAGGGTAGTCGGGAGTCGGGAGTCTCGGGGAGGTGGGTGACACGCGCTAACGCCGGCGCGCCGCGGCTTGACACGCATTTGCATTCTGTCACCGCCGCCGCTCGTCAAATTACGGGCCCCCGCCTGACGATACTGGGGCTGGGGGGGGTGGTGGTATTGTATGAGTGAAGGAGGGGAGGGGGGTAGGGGGGTGGGGGGGGGGGGTGATATTATATGAGTGAAGGAGGGGAAGGGGGGGGGGGGGTTGTGGGGGGGGGGGCTGGGGGGGTGGTGCATTTCCAAATGTGGTTACCGAGTATTTAGGCGGGGTGGACTTCTGCTTCACCCAGAGGGCAGTAGGGGGCTGTGGCTGCCGTTCGTGTGCGAGAGAGAGAGAGAGAGAGAGAGAGAGGGGGAGAAGGAGAGAGAGGGAGGGAGAGGGGAAAGGAGGAAAGAGAAAGTGAGTTGTGTGCGCGCATTAGCCGAGAGAAGATGAAGAGCGAGAGCCGATATTAATATCTTAATAAATATTTCAGCTGGAGTAGCTCCGGAACCTTATAATGAGTCGACTCTCGCTATTTCTCTCTCTCTCTCTCTCTCTCTCTCTCTCTCTCTCTCCCCCCATCCCTCCCTCCCTCCCTCCCTCCCTCTTTCTCCTGAACCTTTTGCACTTTGTAATGCTGGCAGCGTGAGATCGTTAGAGTGGTCCTACCCAAGGTTTTTCCCTATTCTGCAGGGGGCACGGCGTATTATTCACGCTTTGACATTAGCTCCCGCCGCTCGCCGCGCTCGCCGCGCATTACGCATGCCGGGCGGGTAGCGCGTGGGCCGGGAGCCGCGGCGCCGCAGCGCGTCCACGCGTTAGGGGGAACGCGCGGGAAAGGCGCCGTCACGCCAACGTCGATGCCGATGGCGGCGAGCGATGGTGGCGAGTGTGGCCCTGCCGGGCGTTTCTACATGGCTCTTATGAGCTTTTCCCGGTATCTATGGTTTCATAACGATTACCCAAATTCTTTGTTATTGTGTTCTTGTTTTCCCTGTCTCTCACCCAATGCATGCTGGGATAGGCTCCAGCACCCCCCGCGACCCTGCCTGGGATAAGCGGGTATAGATGGATGGACGGATGTGTTTTCGTTTTTATTTCATGTGTAGTTATTTTGTATCTGGCTTTGATTTGGCATGAAGGCTTTGATTTATGGATTTTTGGGGTGTCTTGTACGTTAGAGCTGGGGTGTTAGTCGGCTGGAGCTGGAACCTGCTCTGGCAGTTGAGCTCCAGGCTGTGATCTTCGTGGCGGTCGGGAGTTGAGTTTCTGGGTTTCGACGGGTCGGGATCGGGGATCGGAACCCAGGTTTCCGCGCCGGCGCCGCCGCGACCACGACGGCGGCAAGAAGATCCGCATCCCGACGGCGGCGGCTGTCGCGACGGCGTACCGCGGGGGCGGAATCAGCTCCGTCTCGCGCGCGGGGGGGGGGGCCTCGGAGGAGCGATTCAGTCCGGGCGATAAACACCGTGTCAGACGCGCCCGCGGGCGAGGCGTCTTTAGCGCGAGCGGTAATAAGACAGAACTCTCGTTTTTTTGAAAACATCTGCCAGGCGGAATATCTGAGCGCCGACAGCGAAATGTCAGCGGATTAGCGGCGAACCGCCAGGCGGAGTTTCCCCGGCTACCGGCAGGGAGGGGGAGCGCCGAGCGCCGCGGCGGGAGAGCAGGCGGGTAGGGGCAGCCGCGTTGGGCCCCACCACCCCTGAAAATACTATGTTTTAATATTTTTTGAGGGCCCCTGTCACTGTCAGTCAAGGCCCTTGGAATCGTCCTAACCCTCCCCCCCCCTTCTATGGTGTCCAAGGTTTGGGAAGCAATGCCATAGAGCACCTGCCACCCCAACCTGACCCAATGTACTGTATCTGTCAGTCGTTAACTCTTTAATGTGTGACATCACAAATATGTGATTGGAATGTTCTGAACTGAACATTCTAATGCAATGCTGCTGTAACAGTCACTAGTGGTAACTGAAACAATGGAGTTCTAGAACACTGACTTAGAATTCTGAAAGAATATTCTAATAAACCTACTCTACTAGCTTTCTCTTAATGCCACTTATTTAAAGGGTTAAATTAAACCTTCAAAAAAAAAGAAAAGAGAAACCGGCGAATAACAGCCTAAAAATATTTTGTGGTACGTTAGGTTACTTGATGTGCAACGCAGGTTCTGGAAGGATCTCTCGAATCCTAACATGTGGCTCAGGGCTTGGGTCCAACGTGTGCGCCATTTCCACCAAAGGACGACCTTGCCGATGAGCCCTGGCGAAGTAAGCGCTCAGAGCTCTGATTCACCTCCCCGCTCCGAGGACGTTCGGATAATGGTCCCCAAATTTTTGGCTCGTCCCTCATTAGGCAATTCCCAGAGGCTCGGGGAGTGGGGGGGTGTGTCTTTATTTCTTTACTCCTCTATTGGGGAAGTGTGGTGGATGGGGGGGGGGAGGGGGGGGTCAGATCAAGCCTCTTTGCTTGGAATTTTCCATCTATTCTAGAGCATTGTGTGACTCCTCTTCCAACCCCCCTCCCTAAAGCAGACTGCTAAACTCCCCCCCCCCCCCATTCCAAACTCGAACGCACACACTGCGAAGGGGACCCGGGACCACCGGCACACACAAGGGGGGGGGGGGGGGGGGGGGGGGGGCGGGAGGGGGAGGCCCACCTCGGCACTACCCCGAGTTAAAGTTGAGTTGATTAACACGCTTCCTTACACACATTAATAAGCCCTTAACTGCTGTTAGGAGTCTTACTTTTTAGCCCCCGGTTCATAGTGTCTAACCTCCCAACCTTGGCTAATCTCCGGCCTCTCGGAGATCACAGCCCGCTGCCCGGTGTTTAGCGACGCCGAGTTCCTTAGCGCCCGCTAATACAGAAGTTTGGGAGTTCACTTTACTCCGAATTTTAGCGCTAATCCAGTTACCCATTTTCTGCCAGTCAAGCGGAGGGACGGGGGCGGACAAAAAAAAAAAAAAAGCTTTAAGAAGCTCCCCGAGATTTTCGCTCCGAGCACACTGGGGCGGATTATAGTCCCGCCTATTGGAAAAAGAGCAAAGGACAATCAACCCACCCCGGGCCTGCCTTTCTCTTAATGCCACTTATTTCAGTAAAATGACCACAATACTTTTTTTTTTCCCTCACCACCCCCCCTCCTCCCGTTTATTGTCGCATTTTGTCAAATGTTCAGAAAGAAGGGGCCCTTTCACACGCAGCTGCCTGCTTTCCCCCCTGTCTCCCTCTGTTCATTCACTGTCATATTTAGGCCAAAATGTCCAACGTGATGCACTTTGTTATGAATATTTCAAATATTTGACCATTTTAGCTGCAAAAGTATATTTCCCCCTATGCTTATGAGTGGGCAATATGTGCATGCTGACTTTAGTCATTTTGTGCTTCCTATTGTTTTTTTTTTGTCTGACTGGTTTTGTCTGTATGAAAGCATATATATTGCAATATATATCAGCTTATTGAACACATTAAGTGGTTTGTTTTAGTGGCCTTGTGTCTGCACTTTCGCTTCAGTCATTTACTGCATACTTTCTGCTGTGTATGAATATCCATTACAAGAAATAAATGTACAACAATATAATGTAAATATGTTCTTTTTTGAAAGTATATTTCACGGCAGTGAATTTATGCATGTGCTTTTTAAAAAATATAATAAGCTTTTCTCACAGCCGTGAATTTCTTTTGATTATATCACTAATTTCAATATATTTTCCATGTATTTGTCCATTTCCGTAAAGCAGTCCAACGCTTAATTTTTTATAACCCACGGACAGCTGCTTTGGAAGTTATTGGTCCTAATGAGAAGGCCTCGGGGTTAGCATGAGCCCATCAGAGTTAGCATGCCACTGGCTGACGCCCATGCAAAAAGGTGTCAATCTAGAACTTTCTTTGGCTCTAACTTACAGTCAGCACTTTTGAATGTAGTTTCTGCATTCTCTGAGGGTGACACAAAGTGTAGCTTTAGCAGCAGTGGGAATGCGATGTGTACCTCATGGACTGTATATGTATATATAAGATAAGGAATACCATACATTATTTATACCTTGTTTTACCTTCGGTGTTCCTCAAGGGGGAAGGGGGGGAAGGGGGGAGGCGGTGGGATTCTTGTCTCGAGTCTGTGTTTTTTTCATCGCGCTGTTTCTGGATGCCCGGCTTGTAGACGCAGGCGGAGGTTTCTCGTACGTCCGCGTCCCTGATGCTCCGCGTGGTCAGGGGTGTCACGGAGAGCGCGTGTGTGTTTCGGCGGGTCACCTGATAATGCGGCCGAGAAGGCCTGCTGAAACCCTGCCGGCTCTTCCGTGTGTGTGTGTGTGTGTGTGTGTGTGTGTGTGTGTGTGTGAAGAATGTGAGTGAGAGACAGCGAGAGAGAGATAGAGTGAGTGAGAGAGAGAGTCAGAGGTTATTTCTACATGTTTGTCTCTCTTTTTCTGTGTGTGTGTGTGTGTGTGTGTGTGTTTTCTGTCTGTATGTGTGAAGTATGAGCATTTGTGTGTATATCTTCATGTTTGTGTGTGTGTGTGTGTGTTGTCGTGTGTGTATTTTCTGTCTGCTATGTGCGAAGTATCAGAATTTGTGTATGTCTTTCTCTGTGTGTGTGTGTGTGCATGTGCACGTGTATGTGTGTATATTTTCTGTCTGCATGTGCGTGTGAGTATGAGCATTTGTATGCATGCGAACCTGACAGCATGGAGCAGATAGCTGGTGACACCCCCCCCCCCCTCCATACAGGGCAGGAATACCCCTCTGAAGCTGTTCAATATCCCCTTCTATGCCCCCCCCCCCCCCCCCCCCCCGGCCTGGCCTCTTGTACAGAGAGACGGTGCTGATCCCAATCTTCCTGTCAGGTCAACCAAGAAACGCATCCGCTCCGCTCCCCCCAGCCCCCCCCCCCCCCCCCCCCCCCCCGCCCCCCCGTGTCATTACGACGCCGCGCCGCGGGGAGCGGGTCGTTCCGGCGCATCCGCGTCCGCGTCCCGTCGCGCACGCTTCCCTTCGCCTCGCGTCGGCTAATTGGCAAGAGTGATTCGGCCCGACGGCGGGAGCGCCGGGGAGAGGGCGGCGGAGGTGCGGCGGGGGTGACCTTTCCGCTCCTCTGCGGCCGAAAGCCATTTTTTTTAACGGGGCGTTCCTGAGAACCCCGGCAACTTCCTTTTGTGCTTTGTTAATTAGTTATTGATCTGAAACAATGCGCTAGCCAAATGTGGTCGGATTAGCTTAGCGGCGGCGAGGTCAGCCCGTATACGGTGGATGTGACGATCTTTATAGCGCATTAAAGTTTTTTTTTTTTTTTGTGTGTGTTTCTCGTCCTTTCTTCCTCCCTCTCTGTCTCTCTCTCTCTCTCCCTCCTTCCTTTACCTCGCCGCCTTTCTCTCCCCCCCCCCCCCCCCCCCCCCCCCCGCACCTCGGTAATCTCCATCTTTGTTAAGTCTCGCAAAACCTTCTCCTCTGTTTTGTCACTGCGCTGTGACCCTCTTTCCGGCAAAGCCCTCAGCTTATTACCCTCGGAGATTTTAGAATAATACTCCTCCTCCTGTCGTTCGCGAATCGCTACGTTTTCCTTTCACCTGGTAAACTCGTTCCCAGACTGCTTTGCTGAACTGTAACCCGGCACGTAATAAAGCTGAATAGAGAATTTTTGCAGTCGCACGACGCGTTTCGCTTTTGGTCTTCGGCGTCCTCGTTGCTTTCAGGTATGCAGTGGGCGCGTCGGTTACTTCACATTACAGGCGTTTAGCAGACGCTCTTATCCAGAGCGACTTGCACAACGTTTTACACGGCATTTTACACTTGTATCCATTCATACGGCTGGATATAATACTGAAGCAATGTGGGTTAAGTACCTTGCTCAAGGGTACAACGGCAGTGTCCTAGCGGGGAATCGAACCTGCGAACTTTAGGTTACAGGACCAACTCCTTACCCATTATACCGCACGCTGCCCGGTTAAACGGAGAGCCACGAGCGTGTGTGCGTGCGCGCGCAGAAACGCCGTCCGGCCGCAGGAAGTGGGAGGCATCGGTAATTTCAGCCTCCCACGGCGAGCATGCATATTTCATGCGCACGCATCATATCATTAACACCTCCTCTCTCTCCGGCGCAGGAAGTATACATTATGTATCCCAACGACGGCCGGTGTCATCTGAGGGTACCGCCGCGGTTCGGCGCCGCCGCCGTCGACGCCGAGCGTCCGGTTACCCGCGCGTCACCGGACCCCTTCGCCGCGGTGCCTTTCGGCGTTTTCGTGCGAGGGGCTCGGTTCCTCGCCGCCGTGTCGCGGTTTTGCCCTTGGATGCGTATTTCGACGGAAGCGCAGGCGCGCACAAACACCGCGTTTATTTCTCGAGACATTTGTTGAATTCGCGCGTACGTGCAGCGTTGCAGACGACTCGTTAAAGGCTGGCGTTTTTAAATCCAAAACGTGTAATTAATTGGAGCTGCTCATTTCGTTTTTAATTCGATTTATGAAAACGAAAATAACGCTTCTCGTTGGAAGGGGCTGGTTAAATATTCAGCGGAGCGGAGTTTGGGTTGGAGAGTTTATCTGGCTTTCCCGGGGACGGGGATGTTTAATTCAGGGATTTAGCGACGAGCAGCAGGCCACTTGGGGTAGCAGGCCCATTCTTTGGTGGTGAAATTTAATCAGGTTTAGGAGTGGGTATTGAGTTCATGGCTTACTGTGACATCATGGGGTCACATGACCACACCTGAGCAGCGCTGAACTGTTCCGGGGAAAAGTTACCTATCACGCTTCCGCACACTCAAACACCTTGCTGTAATGAGGGGGGAACTCCCCTCAACCTCCGCCAATGTGTAGCACCCACCTGGGTGATGAACGGCAGCCATTTTGTGCCAGAACGCTCACCACACCTCAGCTGAGGCAGAACGTGCGTGTCACAGGGATTCGAGCAGATGCTCGCGCATGTTTCTGTGCAGGTGTTCGTGCCTCTCTTGCAGTTTATCCCCTAGGTTTGGGTTACGTGTACGCAGGAGCACTTTAGGTACAGCAATGGCACAGGTGAGATACGAACTGTTGGGTGCAGAACACACCGGATGAAAACAGTGAAAAGGATTTCGCAGACTCTAGAAGCTAAACCCCCAAGGTTTCCAAATCCCTAGTTAGCCTCGGCGGCGCGCGATATCGGGAGCGACCGGGCGCATGACGACCCGTGTCGAATGTGGAACGCGGTTGTTCGGGAAGAGCGAAGTTAAGTTCTAAATCCGCCGGATTCCCCCCACAGCAGTTTGGGATTTACGGCCCTGGGGCCTTCTGTCCAGGACTGGCGCCAGCAAAGTGAGGCCTCCCACTGCTGCTTACTGACTGATCTGAGATCAGTTACTACAGCAGTGTAAAAGGCCTCTGTTTGTTGAGCCTCTACTTACAGCAATGTGAATCACCACTGACTGATCTGAGATCAGTTACTACAGCAGTGTAAAAGGCTTCTGTTTGTTGAGGCACTTCTTACAGAAATGCAAAACACAGCTGACTGATCTAAGATCAGCTATTACAGCAGTGTAAAAGGCCTCTGTATGCAGAGCCACTACTTCACTACAGCAATGCGAAACACCGCTGACTGACCTCAGATCTGCTACTGCAGCAGGTGAGGTTAGTGTATTCAGTGCCCTTGACTGATCTGAGGTGTCATCTGTTGAGAGTTGAATTAACACTGTTAGAGTTGAATAAACACTGGACATTTTACTGTGCACTAAATCAGTGCTGCTTCTGGCTTAACTGCTGGTACGTGGTTGATCTGTGGATTAATGCACGGTATATTTTGCACCCATTTCTGAATACATACATGTATGCATGCATTGTGTCTGTTATTCTAAGTACATACAACCTGCAGAAGCACGGAGACACACGTGGTTGCGTGGTTGTACTTGCGTGTGTCTGCGCGTGTGTGTGTGTGTGTGTGTGTGTGTGTGTGTGTGTGTGTGTGTGTGTGTGTTCGTGTGTGTGTGTGTGTGTGTTTCCATGTGTGCGTGTGTGTGTGTGTGTGTGTGTGTGTGTGTGTGTGTGTGTGCGTGTGTGTGTGTGTGTGCGCGCGGCGGGTTCCCCTTCAGACCCGAGAACGCGCGCGTCTCTGACGCCGCCGCCGCCGCCGCCGCGGAGGGCTGACATGAGCCGGGAGAGAGCGGCTGTCGGGCGGGACCAAAAGCGAGAGAATCACTCTCTCCGCCGCCGCATCGTCTGCCGCTCCTTCCTTCCTTTCGTTCTTTCTTTCCGTTCCGGAGCCGGAACGAAGTCGGTGTAGAATTACACGGCGTGCGGCGCGCGTTTCGCAGTCGCCCGAGTCTGTGGAAGCTTGCGCGAAGGCGAAGCTTTCATGCGTCAAAGGGAAAAAAAAAAGAAATAAAAACGAACAGAGTAACAGTATTACGCCACGGCTGCAATAAGCAAAACCAGAGTTTATTCTTCCCCCCAGTGCTTAAGAGTCGGAAATATTCCTTTATTTTATTATTATTATTATTGTTTTCATCTTTATTAATGGCGGCTTCTTCCGCTTCGGTTCCCCCGCAAGATGGTGCCTGTTGTAGCGGCGCGAGCTACGAACCGGGAGAGCGGCCGAATAAGTAAATAAATAAACAAACAAACAAACAAACGGCGGCGCAGCAACACGGACCCCCCGAAACGGCGACTGACAGTCGTTTCTTGAGACGCTGGCAACAGTCAGCGGCGGGGGAAGCCTGTCAGGGGTTTTTGGCGCGCGCGCAGGAAGTGTGCGAAGCCTGTCACCGGGAGCGGTCTCGGAGGGGCGAGCTCGCTTCGCGGGAGCTAATTAACCCGCGGAAATAATTACACGAATATGCAAATGCTGTTTAGATAATTCGCCCCGCTATCGGGGCCCAGGTAGTCAATCACGCGCGGCGGGGCGGGGCAGGGGGGGGGGGGGGGGGGTGGGGGGGCGGGCGGGCGGCCGGGGCCAGGTGTTGGGGATCTGCGAGCCGTTGATAAGGGGTAGCTCCGCTACCTGGCCACCGCCGCCGCTGTCTCCTCCGCACAGGGGCTACGACATGGCAGAGCGGGGGGGGTGGGGGGGGGGGGGGGGGGGGGGGGGGGGGGGGGGGGGGGGGGGGGGGGTTCGGGGGGGGGGGGGGGTGGGGGGGCGGGGGGGGGGGGGTGGGAGCGCCGTGCCCAATCGCTGCCTGATAGGGCCCTCTCCGCTCCGGGGGCCCGCTCCGCACCGGGGCCCCTCGCCTCCCCGCCCAGCCCTTTTGGAAAGGCTACTCGAGAATAGACAACCATTTTTATTTGATATTTAATTAACCCTTTAAGGTGAAGATCACAAATATGAGGTTAGAATGTTAGTAACTGGACATTCTAATGCTTATGTAACAATCACTACTGGTAATTGAAAGTTCCAGAATACTGATTTAGAATATTGGGGGGGGGGGGGAAATTTACAAAAAACCAAAGGTTTTCAAAGGGTTAAAGAGGAAGTAAGAATGTTTTTTTTTTTTTTCAAAATTATAAAGGAACTCCTTAGCTTTCAGATACCAGTAGTGATTGTTACATCATCATTAGAATGCTCAGTTAGAATGTTCTAACATTCTAATCACACTCTAACCCAATCTTACACCTTAAAGGGTTATAGTGCACCGTTGTGGGCATTGAGGGCATGTTTGAACATATTGTGGGTACTCTGGACCTGCAGGAGCATTTGCATTGATATATTTGTCTACAGAAGTTACGGTTGCAGCTTTCACGTGTTATTGTAAATATCGGAACCCCAACTGACGTTGATGCCAGTGTGGCTGAACTCTCGACAGCTGCGCTGATTGGAGGAGAGATGCGGAAGACTCCTAAACTGAAGCGCGCAGACATGTGGCACGATAAGTGTTGACGGGGCGCATTGTGAGTCAGTCCAGATAAGACCATCTGCTAAATGCCAGGAGTGCGGCGCATTGTGAGGCCACATCTGAAGCGTGTCACGATGACTTTAAGAAATAATGAGGGTAATCGGGTGACACATCTAGTCAAATCGGTAATACTTTGTGCGTTGGCCTGGGAGGGTGACGGACAATTGGGTGAATTGCCTCCTGGGGGACGTAGTGTTTAAATTGGTACGGTTTCACCCGCCAAAAGTCTAATTTACAAGCGTCTTGCGACAGAAAATGGCGTATTTTAAACTGATGTGTGTCGTATGACGCTTTTTCTCGGTGCGTTGGCTGGTCAGAGAGAAGCGGTTGGGCTACAGTTTTGATTAGCAGTGGCGACGTGCTAACTTTACCGAAGGCAAAGCTTCGGAGGGATTTGACCTACCCCCGACCCACGGGCGGCGGGACCTTGGTTTTTTTTTCGTTCGCAGAGATCGCGGCGCGGTTGCACCGCGTTGCATCACGCTTGATGACGGGTTCCCCCCCCACCCCCGCCCGCCCCCCTCTTTAATGTCAACAAACAAAAAAACGCAACATGAAGGCTGAAGGATCGCGGTTCCCGGCTCGACCCCCTGGCTCCGCACCTTATCTTGTTTGTCGGTTTATTTTTTTAACGTTTATGCTCGGTTTTGAGTCGATGTGTGTCCGCGTGACCGCCCCGAGGGACTGAGTCTGGCCACAAACCTGCCTGACCAGGACTGACCGGGCTGGGGGTTAAGACTGCGACCCTCCTCTCTTACACTTGAGTGTTTTCAGGGGTAGCGCTGGAAATCTGGTAAAAACGTATTTCCCGATTTTTAGGTGGCCCTTGTGCCGTATCCTGTTTTTAGCCCCCCCCTTTCCCCCCCTCTTGTGTCCCTCTTTTCATTCGTGGTTGCTTATTTTCTGCAGCGACAACGTAACAGTTTATTAGCCGATTGATGGAAAGGTTATTTATTTATTTGCGTTTCAATTATCAGCTGCGTTCGCCGGGAGATCGAGCACGCCACGAACAACCGCAATTAGTGAAGGCCCGTTAAAAAACGTCATATTTCTGAGGAATTTTTTGGAATGGCCTTACCAGGCCCCTCTTTCAAAGCATTTAGCAGGCCTCTACAGAGGTTACTTTTGAGGGAACTTACTGTCAATCACTTGAGTGGTGGTGTTTGTTAATAAAAATAGAAAGGAACTCTTAAGTCATGACCCTCCTTTATTTAATGTACAGCCCGTTGCATTGATGAGGTGAAGCTTTGTTCAAAAAGTATCTACCACAGGAATCGATATTGCAGAGGTGGCAATGGGTGTTATGTTAGTTTACCGCATAGCAACAACTTTTCTGTTCCACGTTAATTAAAACCCTCTCATTCTTTTTGTCCTCATCTGCCTGCGACTGTGACCTTACGATATGTTCCGCGATTATACTTTTGTCTGGGTTTACAGCCGAAGTATCGATCCGGCGGCGAGCAGCGCAAATTAAGATTTAAACGTGGCGTCGCGGGGCTATCGAGTTTCACATTCAGGGTGTTTACAATATATGCAAGGCTCATTGATTAAAAATAAACAGCGTTCGCAGAATCGCTACCCAACACTCTCAACACGGAGCGCTCATACTCGTAGTAGGAGTTTATTTTTTAGCGAGCGGTAAATTGCAGCTTTGGATATTTGTTTTAATAATGGTTATAATTAATTTGTTTTTGTTTGCTTGCGTTTCTGTTGCAGGAAAACAGCTCTCCGGAGGAGCACGCCGTCTACGTGTGGGACCATTTCGTGTCGAAATCGGCCGCGAAGAACGTCTTCTTCGTCGCGCACAGTTACGGCGGCCTGTCCTTCGTGGAGCTGGTGAGTTTTTTTTTTTTAAAAAAAAGGTAGAAAGAGCGAAAGAAAGAAAGTGTGGAAAAGAAATGCTCTTCCTCTCCCTCCTCCTCGGTCTTTACCCTAATAATGCCCAGGGAGAAAAAGAGGGGGCTGCTTTTTTTCGATATCGTGCGGGAAAAAAACGCGACGGAACGATTAAAAATAAATAACGTTTAGTTTCTTTGAGAGGGGAAAAAAAAAAGGCGGCGCTTCTGCAAACAATCCGGTTCATCCCCGTCCTGGGGCGGGATCCTCTTCCCCGGGATGGGAACGAACGATGTTCCGTTAAGCCACAACGCGGGAGGCCCCTGGGAGAAATCAAGACGCCTTCTCGACCTCCTCGGGAAGAAGTTTTATTTTCCCGAAGCCCGCTCTGTCGCGCTCCGCTTGTGTTCGACTATCCGCATCACGGGCATTATGGTCTGTATTACGCGCGTTACGTAAGTCCTGTGCGGACGCTCCGAACCGGCGGCCGGTTGCTCGGCGCGCGATCGCCGCGGTGACAGGCCCCGGCAATTCCGCTTTGATCTTCGCAATTCCCGCTTAGACTCTGCGTGAACCCAAATTATTTAAAGCGCGTTCTTTTATTCTTTAAAAAAAAACGTGGGGGGGGGGGGGAGCATAGGGTAGGGGGGTTGTGGTGTCTCAGCGGTAATTCCAGGAATATCTTTGGTTTTTATTTTATTTTATTTTTTCTCTTCCCCGTATTTGCGATTGTAATCAGGCTGTTAAATATTGATGCGGCGTTGAGTCTGTGGTTCGAGCCCCTCCGCCAAACGGTTGTGGTGGCGGTTCTCGTGACCGTTTTCCCCCGGTGGCTCTCTCTCTCCCCCGGGCGGGTGGGCCCCAGGTCAGAGAGACGGGGGGGCGTCCGTGAGAAGGCCCCCCCCCCCCGGGCCCTGCTTTCCAACCTTCGCAAAAAGCTGTGTTTGCGCAGGGCAACTTCAGCATGGAGTCTCAAATCCGCATGTATTGTGTGTGTGTGACATCGACATGCAAAGAGGTGCAGAACGAGAGTCTAAGAATGTAAGACTGCAAGCGCACCACACACACACACACACACACACACAAACACACACTTTCAGAATCACTAAGAAAAAAACACCCGCACATACACCCACATGTAAAAACATGCACATAGCAACCCACACCTGCTCAATCACTCATACACACACACACGGATAAACACAGATACCCAAATGGCACATGGACACATCGTATGTTCTTCACACTTACCGAATTGTATCTAAATGCAATTAAGCGCCAGTCATTGCCAGTTCTCCACACCCCATCCACTGCCCCCCCCCGGGCCATAGTGCTTTTGCATATGGGATTATTGCCATTGTCCTGCTTGGGCCGGGGGATCTCCGTCCCTATAGGTGCCAGGTCCCGCCACTGGCCCCCCAGGTCCCCCCCAGGTCCCCCCCAGGTCCCCGGGTCCCGTCCCTGTCAGCGGAGGGCACGAGACTGACAGCGGGGCGACGTCCCCTCTTGACACCCCAGCCCGCGAGTCCCTTCACCCCATTCGCCGCCCCCGCACCTCGCTCGGACGCCCTCCTACCTCGGCGTCTCCGGACAAAACCTGACTTCTGACCTTCGACCTCCGCAGGGGTCAGCTGGCCACGGGGTTGTGGAATTATCCCAGGCCTGGATGGAGCCCCTTACCCCCAAACCCCCCCACCCCCCCACCCTCCTCTCTACAAACACACAAACACCCCTTTACCCCCCACGTTCTCCGTAGCGCCCCAACGTTGACAACTGAATGATTTTTGTATTATGCGCCCCCAACCCCCCCCCCCCCCCCCCCCCCCACGCACACCCCCACACCCCACGTTTGACGTTTGGCCATCTTAGAGAATGACAACGCTTTCCTTTTTTCATTTTTCATCTGCATCATCATCATCATCAATAAAAAAAAAACGACTGTTTATTAAAGCCTGGTTTAGCCGTAGAAAACATCCAGCTAATTGAAGGGAAAATGGTCCAGGGGGAGGGGGGGGGGGGGGTTGCTGGGAAGGGGTGGGGGGGGGGGGGCGGCCTTGCAGGATGCACCGTTTGACACACAAGAAGACCCGAAGAAAACAAGCCGTCTCTGGGTTAATTGCCACTCCCCTTTTCCAGTTAATAAACACGTTTCTGATCAAGCACATCAAAAGCGCTCAGATTAATTTCTCTCTTCTTTTTTTTTTTTTTTTTTTTTTTTTCTTCCTCCTTCTCCCACCCCCTGCTCCCACCATGTTCCCGGTGTTTGGAGCGCTGAACTGTTTCACTGTAATTTTTATTTCTTTTAAAACACTTCATAGAGTGTATAGACTAATTATAGTTACATCAAAGGGGAGCTAAAGGCCTTTGAATGAGGGAGTACTGCTGCAGGGAGGGATGGCTTTATGTCTGAATGAATACTGCCCTTTTTTTTTTTGCTCCCTCTCTCACACTTGCTCTCTCTCTAGCTTCCCTCTCTCCCTCCTTCTCCCTACATCTCTCACTTTCTTCTTCCCTCTCCTCCTTGCTTTGCCCCCCCCCCTCCACTTTCTCTCTCAGGCTTCTCTTTTATAGCAGTCTCAGGGCCATGGTAAGGGATTTGCAGAGTTCACAGTCTGTTCTGTGTGTGTGTTTGTTTGTGTGTGTGCATGTGTGTGTGTGTATGTGTGTGCGTGTGTGTTTATGTGTGTGTTTGTGCACGCGTGTGTGTGTGTGTGTGTGTTGTGTGTGTGTGTGTGTGTGTGTTGTGTGTGTGTGTGTGTGTGTGTTTTGAGTGTTTTTGTGTGTGCACGTGTGTGTGTGTGTGTGTTTGTGCGCGTGTGTGCGTGTGTGTGTGTGCGTGTGCATGTGTGTTTTGTGTGTGTGTGTGTGTGTGTTTTTGTGTGTGTGTGTGTGTTTGTGTATGTGTTTGCTTATCCCGAAAATCTCAGGAGCGCCCGGGCGCTGGGTGTCTGGTAGCTGGCGAGGGTGAGAAAGAGCTGCCCAGTGGAGGCTTCCTGCTCTTTCTGTGAAAGAGGAGCATATCTGTGAAAGAGGGCGAGCCGCATTATATAAGGGCTTATGTAAGAATGCATCTGTCTCCCAAAGCGCGGGTGTGTGGGTGCGAAGACTCCCTGCAGCCAAAACGCGTGCATAGAATGTATATCTGGTGTGTGTGTACTGTATACACGTGTGTGTGTGTATTGACGTATGTACATACACGTGTGTGTGTGTGTCTGTGTGTGTGTATACACGTGTGTGTACATGCTCATGCGCATACATGCATACGCACACACTCTTACGAGCGCACCTACATGCTCACGCGCACACATACGTACATGCGCATGCAGACACACACACACACACACACACACACACACAAACACTCGCAAACGCACACTCACATACACAGACACACACGCACTCACTCACACAAACACACACGTGCGCGCACGCACACACACACACACGCACACATTCAAGAAAGAAAAGGAACAAAATAACGAAACTGAAACGAAACGTTCGACTTTTTATTGAAAACAGATCTTGGTATTTGAGAGTCTGTGAGCGCTGCTTGGCACGCTGTATAAATGTTATATAGGCTGCATTTAGAAATTAGTTCTGCGGGATTTGACTCTGAAAGCTGCGGCCGGGGGTTTTCGAGGGGGGGGGGGGAGGGGCGCCCCGCGCTCTGGGGTTACCGAACGCGAGGAAGCGGATGAAACGGAAAAGCTCCTCCGCCAGGCCGACGGCGGCGTCCGAGGGCGCAGAATCCTCCCTTCAAAGGGCCGGGGAGACCGGGGGGGGGGGGGGGAGAATAGTGTACCCCCCCCCCACCCCCAACCCCAACCCCAACCCCTGGGGAACAGGAGCTTCGGTTGGGGAGGGGGAGCCGCTCTCTAGCGTGGCTCTCGTTTTGAACTCTCCCAGGAAGTTCGAACCCGGGCGCCGTGAACGCAGGAACTCTATAAAGTACTTTTATTTTTTTTTTTTTTTTGCGTGTGTCAGGATCCCGGTTCGCTCCTTTAAGTTCCGCTCTCAGAAGAGCCGCCGCCTCAGCAGCGAGGGGGTAAAATGGCTCCTGGCGGTTTTGGCGATCACGTCCGCGGCGTTCGGGAACCCGGAGCTCACCCTTGCCCTCCTTTTCCGCCCGTGGTGCCGTGCCGGGCGGGGGGGAGGTTGGCGAGGCGGAGCGGTTCGCACTCGAACGTCTCTCTTGGAGTGAAAAACTCGTCTCTTACTTTTGTCAGATCCGGGCCCGTCGAAGATGGGAAGCGCCGCTAGGCTACGTCCGCTAGCTCTGTCACAAAAAATATATATATGCATCGCTATCTTCGGCTCTGTCATCTTGCTTACTTCATCACTCCCGCTACCGGATTTATCAGCCCGTAGCTCCGCTGGTTCCTCCCGCTTCGAACCGGTGCTGATCTCTGTAGCCACGGCTGAGGTAGCCGTGCTCCTCGGCGGGAAAGATAAACTTAATCTATTACTCACTCGCCCGCCGGATCTTCTGCCTCCTGTCAGGCCGCTCGGTGACTCTCGGGCCCCCGAACAGCGGTTTTATTGAAATCCATAAAGATATCTCCGGCCTGCTTCTCCTCCCTCTTCGCGCTGCGGAAGTGATACCGCGCCACTGTACAAAATGCTGCTATCGCAAACAAATAGCGCAACGTTAGCCGCCCCTTTAGCATCGGTGCTACCCGCGGTTGCGCTTGTGGTAACCATTCTCCATTTGCTAATATTTAATAATGCCATCACTCCTAATCCGCGAAGGCCTCTTCCGATTAAGGGGCCATGTAGTGTAATGTCTAGTTTGTCCTTCCGTGTACTTTGTGTCCCTGACTGTTGATTTTTAGTTTAGTCCTGCTACTCATCACATACACACACACACACACGTACACGTGCATGCATGCACACACACACGCACACCCTCGCCCATGATGCACACACATACACATACACACGCACACACAGACACAGAAACACACACACACACACACACACACACAAACATATGCACACGCACACACAGAGACAGAAACACACACACAAATACAAAATAATTTAAAAGCAAAAAAAGGGAAGAAAAATGCCTAGAGAAGTGCATCTTCATCTCCAGCTGAGTCGGTGCCGCTTGTTCAGGGGGCATGTCTCCCCTGAGCTGTGTGAGAGCGAGTGATGTTTCTGCCGTAGCTCTCATTGCTGTAGGTGCTGAATCGCACAAGTACAGTAGCGCCGTGTCTCTGCGATGTTCAAGGGGGCGACGGCCAGACAAGACTAGACGATAATCTGCAGGATACTATTTCAGCGTTCTGTCGAATCTCCCTCTTTGTGTAATATTGCATCATTCTGTGCTTCTCCTCTGTTTGGGGTTACGGGTGCTTCGCAAGAGCCACTGTTTGTTATGAAGTTATCTCCTAACTTCAGAATGTGTGAAATCGTTTTTTTTTTTCAAGCATTTCCATGTTTATCTCAACTGTGTGTTGGGCTGTATTTATTTATTTTTGTTTTTGAGGTGTCTTATCATGGTGAGAAAGACCTCCCTTTCTCTCACGCTATCCTTCTCTCTCCTCTTCCTTTATCTCCATCCCCTCGTCTCTCTCTCTTTACACATACGCCCTTCATTTATGCGCTTCCTCCTCTTCCTCGTCTTCCTCCCAGGCTCAGACCAGGGGGTGCATGGATCGGCTGGACACCTAGCATTTGCACAACTGGCAATACAGAATGGCAGATGGATAAAAAATAGATGATAAATACAGACACCTAATCTATGTGAAAAAGGAGTGGTATCTCAGGTGGCTGTATGATTAGGAAGAGGGTGTGCTCGTAATGACCTTGTAGTTCATACATAGTTATGGGCAGTGGATGGTTTTCAAAGAAAAGAAAAGGAAAAAATAATAACACAAAGCGTGCAGCAGCAGCAGCAGCTGTTTTTTCCTGTCTGTCTAAGTGGGGTTTTTTTTTTTTCATCCTGGACACTGAGCATGCTCTCATCAGTGAAAGGGAGAGGTGGGAGAGCGGCGAACAAACACGTGTGTCCTCACCTCACCCCACCCCCCCACCCCATCCTCAGAAAAAAAAACTGCAGGCTGATCCCTGAGCAGAACAGAACAGCACAATCGCGCCGACCACCACCCCCCCCCCCCCCCCCCCACCCCCCCCACCCCCCACCCTCGATGGCTGCGCAGATCAAGGGACCTCCCGCAGGCTTTTCGGGATTGGGATTCAGGGGAAGAGCCTCTCCTCCAACCCCCCCCCCCCCCCCCCCCCCCACCCACCCATGGCCCAGGCGGGACCTGCCGCAGGGTGGCCTACTGCCAGGCGATGCGGCCTGCGACACCACCGCTACACACCCCCCGCCCCCCGGGGGCGCGTGTCGAAACAGGAAGTGGCGTGCTGTCGCCCCGACCTCACGGAAGGGAGGCGCTGTGAAACGCCGAGCAGTTAGAGCAGTTGTTCTCACCTTTGTTGCCATGGTTACCCTGCCCTGCCGCCAGCCCGCCGCAGGCCCTCGAGGGTGGCGGTCGTCTCCTGGGGGGGGGGTTGGGGGGTATGTATGTCTCCTGGGGGGGGGGGGGGGGGGGGGGGGGTGAGCTTCGTTCCCCCTGGCGAGGAGGGTCCTCTGTTCGTCCGCGGCGGAGGCTGGCACCAAGAGCGCCCAGAACATGTGGCGGCCTGGAAACATCTTCCTTTCCCGCCGGTTTCCCACGGTGCACCGCTGGGGTTGTTGAGCTTCGCTTTCTCTCTCTTTTTTTTTTTTCCACGAGCGGACTTCAGGCTTGTGCTCAGACGCCAAGCCCCGGGGCCCGGGGCCTGAGACAGGGTGCGGATCTCGCACGTCGCGTTGGGCAGTTTCACTGGAAAACGCTCGCTGCAATGTTTTAACGCAATCGCGAGGCTCAGATTTGACAACTGCATTCAGAAATTTCTTTTTCCTTATCTTGCAAATATTTGGAACATTGTACACCTCGAAACTGTAGTTGCACATACATTGTCTGTCTGTCTATTGAAACTAAGCTGTTTCTTGGGACCATTAGAAACGTTGCTTCTGAAGGATTCGGTGATACGCGGTTTGGTGGAGGAACACACTCTCTCCTTTAAAGGGTGAAAGTCTGGGCTGTTTTTCCGTTCTCTGGAGTGACTTTGGCATTCTTCTCCTGGACGTATCTCCGGACGGTCGCATTGTGTGCCCTCTCGGCTTTTGTGCCTGAAACAGGCCGTCCCAGTCCGCCGAAGAGAGGTGTTTGGGCCGGCGATCAGAAACGCATTAGGGAGACAGGGGTGAGAGGCGGTGATAAATTGGGGGGGGGGGTGGGGGGGTTGGGGCCTTGTGCAGACCGTCCCGTTTGATGTGACGTGAAACAATGGGAGTGCCACGACTGCCAGCTAGCTGTTTCTGTGTGTGTGTATGTGTGTGCGTGTGCACACTGTGTGTGTGTGTGTGTGTGCACACTGTGTGTGTGTGTGTGTGTGCACTATGTGTGTGTGTGTGTGTTGTGTATGCGCAGTGTGTATCCGCAGTATGTGTGTGCACATGTGCATGTGTGATGTGTGTGTGTTTGTGTTTGTGAGTGAGAGAGAGAGAGAGAAATGGAGGAGTTGAAGGTTGCATGTTCAGGACGGAAATATTAACTTTTTCCCATTTTCTCCGGGTGAGAAGACGTTTTTGAGCCCGGTCCAGGAGAAGCCTTTTTTTTCCCCCCTCTCAGCATCTGGATGCCGATTGTTCCGTTTTAAATGTTATGCTTTAAAAATTTGATTTGATTTAAATTGATTGCTTGTTTCCCCCCGTCAGTGGGTTGCTACGGTGATAGACCAAGGACATTCCTCCAGACAAGCCATTGTACTGACAGTGAATGCCTCTGTTGGCCATTATCATCCGCAGATGTCCTTCATCCACTTCCATTCAGAATCCTTCCCTCCACATTGTACAGGGAAGCGAATGACATCTCCGGAAACCACTGATGTTTTGTGGTCTGAAAGGGATACTCACAATAGCTTTTGTGCAGATTTTCTCATCTATTGACTGAATTTATTTTATCTTTATTGTTATTTTATTCTTTTTTTTCTCTTCCCCTTCCTTTTTTGTATTGATGAGTTTTTTTAATACCAAATACCGTTCGTTCGTATTAGTTTTTTATTTTTATTTATTTTTTTTACTTTTTTTGGAGATCTCAGTATCTTCAGTCAGTCAATTATCCAATCGGGTCACTTGAGAAATTCGGAGCCAAATACCTCCTACCGGCTGAGGAGTCTACTCAACTTTTTTTGGCAGTCCGCGATCCGCACCTGTTTTTTTCTGCTGAAACGTATGGAAAGCTAACAAAATTCGCACAGCTTGTGACCTTCTTTCTTTTTTGTTTGTTTTTGTTGCCAGCAGAAGCCAGTGGTCGTGCAGCATTAAACAAACGTTCGTTTAACGTTTTGTTTGCGCATGGAAAGCTTCATTAGAAGGCGTGTACTCTATGTAAGCTTACTAACCCAGTTGGGCTACTCTAAGTCGGCTTTGTAGCATAATTGTTAGGGAATTGGGCTTGGAACTCCCAGAGTATTGGTTGGATGCCCAGGTTGGTAAATGTTAGCGAAGCTCCCAACACTCGCAAACTCTGACCACACCCTTATTGTGCAAAACAGACATTGTTTCAATCCCTCAGGATCTTCATATTGTAAGTCTAATTACTTACGATACCCACATACCCATATTGATTCTCTGATCCTATAACCTGACTGTGTGTCATATTATGGGTAGTTAAGTGTAACAGGACACCATATGTAAATAACATATAATGTTAATGGCCAAAAGGCCTGTGTCAAATCTCAAATAAGACTCTAATAATACATCATTAGTTATGTGTTCCCAAGTTGGACAGTGCCATTGTACCCCTGGGCATGGTACCGAACCTGAATTGCTTCAGTCAGTATCCAGCTGCGTTGTATGTAAAGGATGTAGGCCGCGCTAGTCGCCCTGGATAAAAACATCCGCTAAATCCATGGAAAGGTCACCTCGCCGCTGTGAGTGTGCATTAGCCTAAGCACTTCCTCTCTTCATCCCGGTCCCTCTTACCTGGCGCCCACCTTGACCCGAAACCGCGGCCCACTCCGCCCCCCTCTGTTCCCAGCCCCCGAACGCGAGCGGGCATCACGGGCAGCTTCGGCGCCGAGCCGAGCCTTTCTCCCATCCGTAAGTGCTCCTCACCCACGATGCAACAGGTGATGGGGAGGTAAAGTGTAGCTACCCTCCCCCCGATATCGACGGCCCCACGGGAGCAGGTTAATCAAGCCTCAGAGAGAGCCCACTTAACGCCGCATCCGCCGCCGAGCGCGCGTTGGGCTCGTTCCTCGTTAGGAAGCACCTTACCGATTTCGGATATCAGGGGGCTCTTATTTACCGTTATTATTCGGGGCCTCTCAAAGCCCTCCGCCGCCGCCCCTGGAGGGCCGCCGAGCCCGGTAATTACGGCGGCTCCCCCCCGGTATCGACGGAGGAGCGGCGCTAAAATGGACGATGGCGGGTTCTGCCCCCCCCCCCCCGCCCTCCCGGACCCCCCCCGAAGAGCGGGAAGGGCCGTTGTGTAAGGAGGTGGGGATAAAAAGGCTTTATATTCATATAAAGCCGTCTTTAAAATATATATATATATATATGTATATATATATGTATATATTTGAAGTATATTTGCGGTACGTTGACCAGCAAGACCGAGCAAAGGGGAAAGACGTTAAAAGGTATTTTGGGTTTCTCTGTTGGGAAATATAGCCCAGGAAACGTGCTTGGTTGGAATTGCTATATGGTGCGCTGTACAGTAATTAGTCGGCTTTCTGAGGGTCACTGAATAGATGTTTGTAAGTATACAAGTCATTTAATATTTACAAGTACAGCCACGAGTTAAATGATCATGGTGAGTTAAGCTATTGATAATCTAAAATATGTATATAGAAAACAGCCCTGTTAATGTGTTTTTTCTAATATTTGCAGTACGTGAGGTGTTAGTTATGATAACCAAAATGTGATACTAATTACAAATAATTTTGAAGTATTTTCTTTATATCTCTTGAGTTCTCTCTCTGAAGTAAGATTTCTATTAAAATGTAATGAATTTAATTATAACTGAACTTCCTGAATGACTCAGTAGATTAAGAGGCACAGAAAAGCTGCTAGTTTCTCGGAGATAAATAATCACAAATCGTGTTTTGCTCCTCTCTCTTCCCCTTGTGCTTTGTTTCCCTTTTGTTTAGGCCCCTGTTTGCTGGCCGAATAGCCCAGCGCTGTTCTGGCTAGCGTCTCGAACGCTCGCGCTATCTCTGTCTGCGTTTAGCATGGCGGGTTTCCTTCTTTTGCGTTCGTCTCTCTTTCCGCGTCGCTAATCGGCGGGAGAGGGGTTTTGACGTTCTTAGGGCAGACAGATTCGTGCGTAACAGAATTTTGTTTTCCCCTCTCTGAAACGAGGAACATTCTGAGGATGTTTGCAGAGCAGCTCCGGTCCCTGTCTTTTTTGCGGAAAGCTGGGGAAGCCGCTCGTGTGTTTACCTGACGAGGCTCAGTGTCTGAAAGAGGGGCGCCGACGAACCGGCGTGCTTGCTAGCTCAATGACCTCTGACCCCGGAAGCTTTCTATCCGGCACGCTGGCGGAACGTTCTAGCAAAGCCGCGCAGTCAGGAGCGTTTATACCGCTTATGTTATACGAGCGTGATTTTTCCTCGCACTTGTTCTTGTTTTTTTTTTTTTTTTTGCTACAAAGCAAATAGAAGTTTATTTAATTCGTTTTGGTGCTGTTTTTAAGCCCTTCTTGGCAGTTTTTGGTGCTGCTCGGAATCTTGTTTGATTGTGCAAATTTTCTAAATGAAAGTCAAATAAAACAAAGCATGTAGTGGACTGAAACCCTGATACAGATGTGTTCTTTTGGGAACAGCTGGATTGAAGACATTTTACTTCTAGTACAGCCTGGTTGTATTCGTATTAGAATTCCACTTCATTCCTGAAAGAACAGACATGGCTTACAAATTAACTGTAGAACACAATGAACTGGACATGCGTGGAAAAAAATCTGTGAGCTACGTGTGTGAACTTACTAAACACGTCCTTGATAAAAATGTATTATTCGTAAAATTATGCTGAAAATATGTTTCCTCAAAATTGGAATATTAATTCTCATTTTCAGGAAGGTTTTCAGGAAATGAGAGTTCTAGTTTGTTTTAGTACAGAGGAGAGGTTCCTAGCTACTTGCAGGGAAGTAATCCACTGCACAGCATCTAGCACTTCCTGGATGCTGTCCCTTGTGTGACATCATAGACGCAAGGAATACTGGGACCATGCTCTCGGAGACTCTGTGTTTCTAGCTTTGAAAACATTCTGAGATGGCAAACTTTGCTAGCGCTCGGTATGCCAATTCCTTATAGGCTCTGCTTATAGAGTTGTCAAAAATTGAGATCTTCATGCGTCTTGACTTCAAGAGCTCTTCCTGTTTTGTTTGATCAACACAGGCCAGATATAGATTTTATGTCTCTTGCAGATTTTTTGGAAATTCTGTCTTTCTGCATTCTGTGGGCAAAAATAACTTACAGTAGGAAAGCTCTTGATAGCTTCATACAACAGCGGAGCGATAGCTGGCAGCTCAGGGTTCTTGTAGCCACTTGCGATCCAAATGGAAACTGAGTGGATTATATTCAGGAGAATTATACTTTTATATTCGAATTGAAAACGCATTAATATACATCTCACTAATTATATTGTGTTTGCAGCTGCATTAGACACAGTTGTTTGACCGAGCGTTTCCAGGCAAGATGATTATTTCCGTCCTCTTGAAGTTTAATAGGTAGAGTAATAGAGCTTCATGAATGCCCTCCTTAAGTGAAACCATTTAGTGTCGCCGGCTGTCTGGAGTTCTCGTGGCTGAAAGGCTTCCCTTTTGTCTGCTGCTCCTCTTCCTTGTTTTTTTTTTTCATAAACAGTTGCGGCTAGTTAGCCGCCCGCGCTAACCCGTTCCTCGGTCGAGTCGGCGACGCCCACAGAAACCGGACTTTCGCTGCCCCCCCCCCCCCCCACACCCTAACACACCAATGTTTCCATGGCGATGTAATTGAAAATCATTATGTCTCAAACAAGTATTGTTGAAGTGACTATTCATAATTCTGTCCTCATGGTCTTACTCCCTCTTTCCATTCTAGTGAAAGAAAAAGAAAAAAATCTTTCCTGCTGTGTAAGGATTGTATATGTATATATATATATACACACACACACACACACTCACACACACTCAGACACACACGCAAACAGTCAGTGTGTTGTTATGTATAGGTCTTATTTATTTATTATTTTTAAATTCAGCCCTGGTGTAGGAACCAACCCAGTTTAAGAGTTCACTTCAATCTTGGGGGATTCGTCATTACATATTTACTAGCTGCGGCTGATATAGCTGTAAGGTTTTATCAGCTCCCATTGATCTAGTGCGCATGTTCGCTCCCGAGGTTATGGGACGTGCTTCTATTTGCATAAGGCCCTGGGCAAGGTTCTTTCTAGCATTGATTGGCCTGTCCAAGGGAGCCGGGCGCGTTCTCGCATTGATCACTTTGTTTTTTTCCCGAAGACGGTGCTACGCAGAGTTCAGCTCAAACATTTCTGACGGAGGAGCGGAAAACTTCGCCGCCGACGTCTCAATAACGCTCGCGCCTGACGCCGGCGAGGAGCCCGAGAGCTGCTTCTCCTTCTCCCCGCGCTTTCTGTTTCTCCTCTCCCTCCCTCTCTCTCTCTCTCTCTCTCTCTCTCTCTCTCTCTCTCTCTCTCTCTCTCTCTCTCTCTCTCTCTCGCTCCTTTTCCCCCCTCATGCAGCAGTTCCTCACTCACTCTCCAATTCCTCATCGGGCAACACACACACACACAAACGCACACACACACACACACACAACACACACACACACACACACACACATAAAGCGTAACACATAACACGCACCCGCACACACATACCGTCATGCACGCATGCAGACAAATGCGCACACACACACACAAACGCACACACACACATAACATAACACGCACCCGCACACACATGCTGTCGTGCACGCATGCAGACAAATGCACACACACACACACACACACACACACACACACATCCATCCCCCTCCACCCCCCCCTCCCCTTTTCGTCCAGCAGTCTTATTCTCCCATACCTGAGTCTCAGAGAATCATCAGGCTCGCAGCTAAAATCGAACACACTGCCCCCCCCCCCCCATCCCCCCCCCCCCTTTCCCCCTCCCCCTCTCGACGCAGGGCTCTCCTCAGTACATATCTGTAGCTGAGAAAGAGATGAAATGAAAGGCTTTTCTTCTCCTGCGTCTGGCATGGGCTTTTTTCTCCCACCCCCCCCACGTGTACTCCCGCGTGAGGGGGAGCTGCATGCCTTCCAGCCCGCCTCGGCCTCTCCGTCCCTGGGCCCGGCTGGGCCCGGCTGGGGCTGGAGCTGGGGCTGGAGCTGGGGCTGGGGCTGGAGCTGGGGCTGGAGCTGGGGCTGGAGCTGGGGCTGGAGCTGGGGCTGGAGCTGGAGCTGGCTGGGGCTGGAGCTGGCTCGGGGCTGTGGCAGGCCTGGGCGAAGGCTCGGCTCCAAACAAACCTGCGGGGGGCTGGGGGGAGGATGGTGCCCCGGCGTCCCGGAGGGGGGGGCTGCACTGAGGAAACCGAGGAGGGCGTGGACTCGGGGCTCCTCTTTGCACCCCAGGGTCGTGGACCCCGACCCTCGAGTGGAAAGGAGCGGGGCCGGGCCGGGCCGGGGCCCGCCTTCGGCCCCCGGGGTGCCGCGTGGACCCGGGGCTCCTGGGCGGGGGGCGGGGGGCGGGGGGCGGGGGGCGGGGGGGGGGGGGGTGGTTGCGCTGCCGCTGCAGTCCCGTTCTGCTCTTTGTTCGTCGATCCTGTCTGTAGCTTTGTCTTTCAGTCGCCTAAGAGGTTGTGCTCACACAGCATCGACTGAGAGACCCTGATCATCTCCACGCTCTTTCTCTCTCTCTCTCTCTTTCTTTCTTTTTATGTATCTCTTTCTCTCTCTCTCTCTCTCTCTTTATGTATCTCTCTCTTTCTCTCTCTCTCTCTCTTTATGTATCTCTCTCTCTTTCAGTCTCACAATTCAATTCAATCCAATTCAAAATAAAATGCTTTATTGGCATGACAAGATACAACTTAGGTTGCCAAAGCATAGAAAAGAACATATAAAGAACGTACACCATTGAACACATGAACATATACATGGACATACAGTTTACAGACATATAGGCTTACCCAAATAGACTCACTGGCTGTGAGTCTATGGTCTGTCTCACTCTGTCTCTTTATGTATCGCTCTCTTTCTCTCTCACTATCTCTCTCTCTCTCTCTCTCTCTCTCTACAGCTCTGGACGCTATAAGTTTTCTGTGTCAAAAATCCGCGTTTGATCAGAACTCGAAACTTGCCTGTGGGCCGGGGGGGTTGTGGTTGGGGGGGGGGGGGGGAGGGGGGGGGGGGGTTAGCGTTGCGGGTCGGGTCCGGCTACGTCTTAATGAAGGGCGGACCGCGATCTCCTACAAACGGCTTTCAAACACCTCGGCTCTCTCGCAACCACGTTTCCTTTTGGGAGCGCGGCTAATTAAATAAATATACGGCAGCCGTATTTTAAAAATAAATTGAAGTCAATTGGGGTTGCCAGTTCTTGCAGGCATGCTCAACATCAAAATAGAAATAATAAATCTGCCTGTGCCCCGCGCAGAGACTGAAATAATATATTTCGGGGGAGGGAAGGAAGATGCTGAAAGTGGATCCCCGTGGGGCCTCCGCAGTTTTGCCTGCTCTGTACAAATGTCACTGAACTCCATGACTTTTCGGTGACTTTAGATTCCTCTCCCACTGTGTCTCCCTCCCTCCCTCCCTCCTCTCCCTCCCTCCCTCTCTCCCTCTCTCCCTCCCCCCTCCCTCCCTTCTTCTGTCTTTCTCCCTCACTCTCTCTGCAGTTTTGAAAGTTTATTGAATGTGGGAGCGGGGGGGGGTATTTTATGGCGCGGGCAGGAATGTGTTCGCGTTTGAGAACGGCGGGCCCGGGTCTCCCGGCGCGTAAAAAAGGAGAAAGTAGCGAGCTGCCTCGCGTGAACGCGGCCCGGGTTTGGCTGCGCGCGCGGCGTCGCAGGAAGCGCGTTCGCGCACTTCTTTAAAACGCGTCCGCCTCCCGACAGTTGGGGCCGGCTTCCGTCGGCCGCCGATCTTCATCCGCGGCGTCAAATAACGTTTAACAAAACCCGCATTTGAATGTCGTACGATTTTTTCCTCTCCTCCCCCCTTCCTGGGTGTGTTTTTAGCTACGCACCCGAGCTAAAACATATTTAATTTTTAAGTCCGGGAAAAGCCGACGCTGAAGGGAGATGAACTGTTTTATGTGCCGTTTTAAGGTTTTATGTGCTGTGAAACACGGCCGGGGTCGCGAAAAAGGGAAGAGGAGGAGGAGGAGAAAAGGAGGAGGGACGGCCGTCGGCGTCCGGCCGCCGCCGATGCCGCCGCCGGCTTTCCGAGCCGAACACGGGAGAGGCGCCGGCCTCGTTTCGCGCCGGCGTTCCGAGGGTCCCGGTCGCCCCGTCGGGGGGGGGGGGGGAGGCGGGGGGAAGAAAAAGAAAAAGACAAAGGACGCCCAAAACAAAAATGAAAATAATGGGATGGAGCATGGAGAGATGCTGATAGGAGCGCGGGGTTGGGGGAGGGGGGGAAGGGGGGCTTGTGGGCGGTGGCGGGGTCAGGGGTTTTGACGGGGGGTGGGGGCGGGGTCAGAGCGACCCGTCGGAGAGAGAGCGGGCGCGGGACGCGTCGCGACGCGCGTACAGTCACCGGGGCCCGCCCCCTCTCTCAGTAACGGGCCGAACTATCGCGGTTATTAATCGGGGGGTTCTGATTGAATCGGCGCTCTCGCACCGGGCCCCGGTCACTTCGTTTTAGTCATTCAGACCGTGCCACCACAACCCCCCCCCCCCCCCCCCTTCCCCCCCTCACCCCGTACCCACACTTATACATTCAGCAGTTTCTATTAGACGCCTTCACAGTGACCGACTCCTCTGGACTTCTCTGATATCTGCTTTCATGCATGGTCTGTTACTCCCTGGACATATTTTCCCCCTCTTCTGAGCTGGGCTGCCTGGAACATTAAAAACATCTTGGCTGTGTCAGAAATCTTTTAATACTCACCACCCCCCCCCCCTCCCCCCCTTCTTCCTGATGCAGTGCCAGGGCTTTGGTGACTTAACCCCCCCCCCCCTCCTCCTTTCCTCTCCTCTCCTTCCACACTCTTTCTCTCCTTTTTTTTATTGCTGGGGGGTAGAGTCACTCCATTCCGTTGCGTTTCTCCACCGGTGAAAACACTAGGGGGCACTGCCTCTCCTTAGTTAGCGCTTTCTTTGTAGAAGCTGAGTGGGGTGTTTGTGACTGTGAGAGGGAGAGAGAGAGAGAGTGTGTGCATGTGTGGGGGGGGGGGGGGAGGTTGTGGGGAGGGGGAGGGAGGGCTGGGGGGGGGGTGCTTTGAATTCTCTTGTCTGATTTCTGTAAATCTGCATTCATTAATAATACAATTCCTATTAAGACACTCCCGGGCAGTACATCCCGCCCGCTATTTTGTCTGCGGTCTAAAGTCAACACTCTGTGTTTGGCTAATGAAGGGGGGGGTGGGTGGTGGTGTTGGTGTGAGAGGGGGGCAGTTTGCTCAGATTCACCTAAGTTCACGTCCGACACTTAAAGCCCCTGTGTGGTAACAGTGACTTCCCCCGTCACCCCTACCCGCGGCTCTCCCGCGGACCTTTTCTGCCTGCGATGGCCGCCGCGCCTAGCCTAGCCTAGCCTAGCGTAGCCTCGTCGCGCTGCTTCGTTAGCCAATGAATGAGAGGGCAGTCGGACGAGGGTGACTTTTTTTTTTTTCTAAAAACCCAGGTCAGGAGACGAGGCAGAAGAAAGAGAAGGGAAGTGTCCGCAGAAACAGAGGGACGAGCGAAAGAACGATAGTAGTTTCGTTTCGTTTTGCCTGTCTATTCACAATCTTGGGGCCCAGTCCTGTAGCACTTTAGCCAACCAACTGATTAAAAAAAGTAAGGCAACTGCCAAAGTACTGTACAACCAGCACATCCTCTCACAGAACATGCGTAATCCTTTATGTACTTTGAACAACTTTTTTTTTCTGTGAAAGTGTATGCGGGTCTTTTTTCTTTTTATTTATTTTTTTTTTCCGGTCGGTCATAAATTAGGCCGTTTTTGGATGAAAAGCTGACGTGACAGTTTTGAATTATTGATTGCGCAATTGTCATCTCCGAAAAAATCGCGCGCGCAAAAAAAATAAATAAATATAACGTTGACACTTGATAGCCTTAATTGGTACATCTCGACGGAGCAGTCAATAAACGTGGTCTAAAGGCTTTGTTTAGAGGTGTCAGACAATCCTGGTAACAAAGGAGATGGTGGAAATCGGCAGAGCTCTCCCCTCTCCATTGTACGAGTCGCGAGGGTAAAAAAAAAAAAAAATGCCCAAAATGACAAGATAATAACCGCATTCAAACTTACCTTTATCACTGCATAAACGTCTCTCATGATTATAAACTAATAAATAAAATGCTTTCTTTTTTGGTCTTCCCTGTCTGAGGAGCGTAATTATCATACCCTGACAAAGGCCTGACAGCTTTGTAATAGTTAAAAAGGTAATTTCGATGTAAGAAGAATTTTAGGGGGGGGGGGGGGAAGGTTATTTGGTGCACTTGAGCATTTGTGTGCGCGCATACGTACGTTTATGTGTTGTTGTTTTTTTTTTTGTTTTTTTTGTGGTTTTTTTTATCTGTTGTGTTTCTGTCTCAGTTTAGTGATTGAGTGACATGGACTTTTCAAAGAACGCTATTACCCGTAATTAAAATATATATTAATATGCATTGTAAGATAAAGCAACATTATTAACAGTTGTGATACCAGAATAATAGTTTTTTTTTTTTTTTTAAGAAACGGTGCTTTATGACTTGGTTTGTCTTTATGTGCCTTATTTGTTTTGTTTGTTTCGCATCAAAAGCAACTTGCATCTCAATGGGAAGATTAAAGTTGCTTATGCTGTTGTGTTTGTGGTATAAAATAAGACTATTATTACATCCTGTTGTTTTAGCTTAAATTTGTTCATATGTAGATAGTCACTTGTAAAACTAACAGGAGATAATGCTTTATGTTTCACCTTTAAGGTGAAATTGTATTACACCTCTGAGTGTCCTTACCAGTCAGGTTGATGTGGTAGTTTGCAGTGATGTGATGTTTCTGTAATTGAATTTAAGTGCTTTGTCTAATTGAAGAAATCAAAATAGAGAATGAGAGAGTCAGTGAGAGAGATGAAGAGAGTGAGAATGACAAAGAGAGTGTTGATGTTTATATATTTCCCAGAGTCTAGAAAATACAAATAACACCCGAGACCACCTTGCCATATTGCACTTTTTAAAATTAAGACACCATACATCATTTGATTCATTGATTTCACATGCACGGTATATATTTAACATTGCCGATTTCTCTGGGTATCAGTGTGGTGACAATTTTAGCATTTAAGTATTAAAAAACCTTGTTTAGGATTATAATTTTAAAAAATAAATTTAAAAAACACCACACATATTTTGGAATGTAGTTCTCCTCACTCCACAGCTACTGTTATCGTTGATTTTAATAGTTTTCTGTTAATGTTATTGTTACTAAAATAGCCGTATCCCTGAAGTTGAATCTCATGAACGCATTTATTCAGTCACATCGAAATGCTTTTAATTCTATTAGGCCCTCAGTTATGTTAAAAAATATGAACCGCAGTCTGCTGACTCATTAAATAAATAAACATGAAACATAATAGTCACACTCAAGTACCACGTTCATTTTGATCTTGCACGTTTGATCTGCATATTTTCCTCTTTTTGCAGCAGGTACAGACGGAGACTTGGGAGTCTTTCCCACTTTCATTAAAAAGTTTGATTAACCGCTCGACTTCAATTCATCCTAACATTACATTTTTTACTTAATTTTAAAAATAATCAAACAGGAAGGCCTGCTCATAAAAAATGTCGCGGAATCAAGAAATAATCAGTATTTTCTAAATGGTTTTTACGTGTTAGGTTAATTTCTTTTCCTCGAGAAGTTATGAATATTTTGCATTCGCCGTCTCTCTTTATCATAGTAATTAATCTGTTTCTTGAGCTGGATAGCATGTCACCTGCCAGTGAGAAATAAGGAATGAGAGAGAGAGAGAGAGAGAGAGGCATGCTCTAATCAATAGAGGAGCCATTGAATGCGTTATATTTAGCATGTGATAATTTGGCGGTTTCATTTTGTGGGATAAAGAGAGAGGCATCTTCCAGTGGTCTTGTGTGTGCGCGTGTATGTGCATGCATGCGTGCGTGTGTGTGTTTTTGTGTGTGTGTGTGCGCACTGTATGTGTGTGTGTGTGTGTGTGCGCGCTGTATGTGTGTGTGTGTGTACATGTGCGTGTGCGTGTTTCTGTGTTTGTGCATGTGTCCACATATTTATTTGCGTGTTTATGTGTGTGTATGTGTGTGTGTGTGTGTGTGTGTGTGTGTGTGTGTGTTCAAGTATGCGGTCGCGTGTTTGTGTGTGTGTGTGTGTGTGTGTGTGTGTGTGTGTGTGTGTGTTTTTGCCGTTGTAATGGATATTTTCCACGTCTCCTCCTGGTTAAAATGTAGCTGTTGGCAATGGCAATTTCATTTCAGATTGCTACATATTTCCATTAATTGCAGTTCCTCTGTGCAGAGCATGTGCAATCCAGAACCGACCAATCAGGGACGTGCATGCAGGCACAGCAGAGCTTGCTATACAGAACTGGCCTATCAGAGACGAGCTTGCTGGCACTGAGCGCCCAATCATTACCTTTGTGGCTGGAGAGCTCTGGTAGCTGCCACAGAGCAGACAAGGCTGATAACAGCTTGGACAAAAAGAGGCTTTCGTGAAATTTATTTCATTTCTTAAGTAAGAAGCTGCGCTAATGGGCGAGCCGTCGCTGTAAGTTCAGGCAAAGGTTTCCTTCAGGATCCTTTTCGGTAGGCGTCAAAGGACAGAGCAGAGGGCAACAGGGTTCCGGGGCAGGGGAAGGTTTTTGTTCGCGCACCTAAGCCTGTTCCTCCCTCCCCGATACGCTGAAGACACAGTGTAGCTGGGCACGTTGGAGAAAATTGCCTACGGGGTTTTTTTTTTTTCTCTTTTTTTTTTATTCCGTTTGCTTCTTCCCTTTGCTCTTCTCCGCATCCCTGGGGACAGAGCATTTAAAAGGAAATGCAGACAGGGTGAAGTGGGGACTTCCTGTCGGGGACTGCCAGCCACACGCTGGCCAGGGACGGCCTTGGCTTGTGTCAGAGTAATGAGCAGAGTCTGTCCGTCCAGTGACATTAGCATTGTTTTCCCAACCTGACTTGAAGTCTGAGTACATGCTTTACGATGACAGATGTTTTCGTTGCACTGAGTCAAATAAAATGAGGAGGCTCTTTATGTCGTTTTTCCTTTTCCGAAATCCCACGTTATGCGCACTAAATTGAAGGGACGCGTGTGCTCGCTGTGAAAGGAACATCGGTCTCTCAGGGTGGATAGTTTACATATTAGCTTCTGGTGTAATCTGCTATGACAACTGGCGAGTAGGGGAAAAAAAGAACCAAAAAACGAAGCTTTTTTCTCGCGGAGCGCCGATTTCCTGAGCGGTAATCGCATCGGCGTCCCCGCGACACGGATGGGAGAGCGCAGACGTCTGCGTTCGCTCGCCACGGAGGACGACTTGTTCCAGTCGGACCGTCCACCGGGGGGTTGCTAAAAACGTGCTCGACCGCGACCTCAACCATCGTCCCACCTTCTTTGGCGGGAAGAGAATGGCGGGGGGGGGGGTCCCTCCGGCCACTCCGACCTTGAGTCCCGCGTTAGGTCCCGGCGGAGCCAATGGGAGTGGGGCTGGGGGGGAGGGGGTCCGGTTCGCCGCGTCGCGGAGTTACGGCGGGCGGGGGACTTTGGCGAAGACGTCGCCATCGTCCGCTTTCCCCGCCCGGGGAGTCGGCGATCCGAAAAAACGACGTGAAAACCGGGTCGTCCCCCGTGCGCACTCAAAGGGTGTCGGTTTAACCCGCCCCGAAACACTCACGGCTATTATTATATCTTATAAATCATTAAGAACGTTTAATTATACTGAAGCTTCGTAGAGGAAGCCTGTGAGATGACACTGGGGAAGGGGGGAATTTAATGGGCCAGCGAGTCCCAGCTCTAGAAGGGAAAATATTGAGGTTAGGTTTCTATTTTACTTCACCGCTCCAGGGCTCAGAGACCAGAGAGGACTGTGCCTAGTCAATATTCGCCCGTTTCTAAAATAGCTCTTTCATTTCTTCCTTAAGATGGGCTCCGGTAATATAGCAGTCAATCTGGACGTGATGAAGACATTGCCGCTGCACCTTGCGCCCGTTTTCTTAAGTAAAGTACCTCCTAATTAACGCAAGACTTTAATTAGCAGCCAGGCTTTAATTTCACTTTTAAGAAACGATTCCTAATTACAAATGAATGTTATGCATAATTGTTCTTAATTACGTACGTAAACACGTATGTGGAAGTTGCAATTAAATGACTTATTATATACTTCAGGTGTGACTGAAATGTTATTTAACGTACGAAAGAGTTACTGGCAGTTGGAAATGAGGTGATCTTGGCCGGCTTGAGTTCCAGGGGGTTTGCACATTGTCTGAATCGAGTCCCAGCCTTGCTGAATTGAAACGCGGGCTATTGACTGGAAACCGGATCCCGGATAGAAAGCTTCCTTGATAGAGCAAACAAAAAAGTGTCTTTTTTTCCCCAGCATCCACCTGTGCCGTCACTGCTGTCCAGCGATTGGACAGGAAAGCATAAAGCCCCATGTTGTCTTTCCTGAGATTGTTCTCACAGAAGTGGCGGCCAGTCATGTCGCTAATACTGAGTGAATTATTAGCACCACTTCAGTGTGCCTTCTGAATTCCTCGACTTTCTTGTGTGTATTGCTGTAGTTTTTTAAAAAGAATTGACAGCCCACACTCGACGTGTATTTGCTTCACTTTAGGCAGGTAGAGGTGAAGTAGCGTGGGTTACAAATGGAGAAGAGATAAAAGTTACAGCAGGGAATCGAACCCCCGGCCACACGGGGGAATTCTTATTTGGGCTGAGAGTGGCTGCCCAACGAAATGCACCACATGGTCTTGGGTGTTATTTTGTTTTGTCTGTGAAGGAAAAAATTTTAGTACTAAGTTGCCTCTATGCTCTCTACTCTTGTTAGCCTAGCCTAGACTGTTGTTAGCCTAGTCGGACACTATGGCTTGTATAAATCAGGTATCTAGTATGGTTTTATATTATATTGTGAGCCACTCTGGATAAGAGCGTGCATCTTTATTAGGAGCCTGCCTGGATGGGTGTTGGAAACTAGCCTATTGTACTATGGCTCCAAAGCATATGCAAATAAGTAAATAAAATGCGCAAGTTCATATGCAGTGTTACTGTACATATTCAGTGTTAACATACGTTTGTGTCTTTTTTTCTTCGTTTCGGATTGTTTGATGTTCTTGTCGCCTAGATTCGTCTAACACTTTCACGTGCCCATTCTCCTTTTGCACTTTTATAAATGTGATTTTGTCATCACGATAAGTACGTATTTTTGATAGACAGCAGTGTCCGACCGCATACGCAGAGTGCGCTTGGCACCTTTTTCTTTTTCTCATCTTCAGATATTCGAATGTGAAACTTCACACGAGCGTGCGCACATCCGTACACGCATGTGTAAATATACAGACTCGCGTGCGTACATGCAGAGCGACTGTTTGTAGGTATTGTTAGGAAGTGGAGCCGTCAGTCGGTCAGGCGTTTGACGTGTGAGCGATGTCCGTCCCCCCCGCCCCCCCCCAGCGCCCTGCTTCCTGGCACGCCGCTCTTTGTGTCCCGGGCCGGAGTCGGGGCCTGTGTTCTGCCTCGTCAGTAAATATTTACCCCCCTTCCCTTTCCTGCGGCCCCCCTCTCTGACGCGGCTCTGGAAAGCGACCCTCCTGTCCCGTTTCCGTAGCGCCGGTCGGCCGGGCGGTCTGGTGTCTGCGACCCCCCCCCCCCCCCCCCCGCCCCGCCACGGGGCCCCCGTCGCCCCCCGCACGTGTCGGCCCGCTGCGAGACAGGAAGGGAAGAGGAAGTTATTGCCGCACTCTCTCTCTCTCGCTCGCCCCCGGCTCATAAATCACGGCTAGCCGCGCCGCTAAGTGGCGGAGCAGAAGAGCAGCGTCCATAAACGCCCATGACCTCAGCAGCCTGCGGGGCCGCATTTACACACGCGTGTGCGCACACTCACTGCCATACGCACTCACATACACACACACACGCGCACACTCACCTCATATACACACACACACACAGGCACGCACTCTCACCTCACATACACACACACACTAACCTCACATACACACACACAGACACACACACACACTAACCTCACATACACACACACACACACACACACACAGACACACACACACACTAACCTCACATACACGCACACACGCACACACACACACGTCGCCCACCCCCCCACTCACACCCTCTCATGTACCCCTCCCCACACACTCACACACACTCCTCACCTAAGTACATGCAGCCCTCCCGTGGCCCCTTGCCTTGCCCATGCTCAGGGTTTCCTTCCTGCAGTAAGACAAAGGGGGGCGGGCGGGCGGGCAGCCGGGACGAGAGGGCTTCAAAGCAGAGGAAGGGCCTAACGTGGGCTCATCCTGTGGCGGGTGTCAGGGCACGGGGGCAGCCTCTGCTGTTTTCTCAGCCGGGACGGGACGGGGGGGGCCGGGGTGCAAGGGGCAGCGCAAACGAGCGAGCCCGGCCCAGGACAGGTCTCAGATCCCCCCCCCCCACCACCTTCCCCTAACCTCTCACCCCTCACTCCGTTTCCCCTGCTCTGTCTGGGGCATGGGGGCAGACCAAGCCGGTTCCAGATCATTCCGCGGCATCAACACCGCCCGACAGCGGCTCGCCCTGACCGAGGTTTACCACCCTCCCTCCATGCTACGCACGTTTCTGCTGTAAGACAAAGGGGTGTTCCTGCAGTAAGACAAAGGTGGTTCAGTAGTCAGACAAATGTATGTTGTGTTGTGCTGTGCTGTGCTGTGCTGTGCTGTGCTGTGCTGTGTTGTGCTGTGCTGTGTTGTGTTGTATTGTGTTCCGTAAACGTTCAGTGAAAACCCTCGATATCGAGAGCACACTCTTCAGACTCCTCTCCCGTCGTCTGTGTTTACGTTTGAGCTCTCGTTAGCCGAAAAAACGGCTAATGGCCCGAGCACGACCGATCAATCAGACGCTCGAGCGCCCGCTTCGCCGCCCAGCGGTTCGCCCCAGATTAGGGCGCTCCTTCGCCAGCGGTTTCCGGCGATGTCAGCCAGCGAGCCAGGGCGGCGAAGAGCAACCCCCGGACCCGTAAGTGCGCGTCGACGAGGACGCCGCTCGCTCGGGTAATTGCGGCGGTTTTCATGCGGATTATTTGTCGGTAAGCCAGCGGCCCCCTTAAAAGCCCCCGCTCCCCTCCGTATTCCGCCGCGCGCCCCCCGGGCTTCCCGGGACGAGGCTGAGACGGCCCCCCGAGGGACGACGCCGCCGCGCGCCGCCGTTCAGTTCTCACCTAATTATCTAATGGCTTTCGCTGCCTTTGACACGTAATTACCGAAAAGCCTTCGATAATCGCGTTTACGACCGCACGCGTTCCTATTAAAAACAAAATAGATACATAACGTATATTTTTGAGCGGCGACATCGGCGGTTTCGCAATTACTGAGCTTGTTTGTTTTTGCGTTTTTATCAACGAGACTTTCTTTGGGAACCGGTTTCCCTCGGCACGTCCGCAAACAGCCGTCTCCGCTCGGCTTCGGAGGCCGCGTCGGAATAAACGTCGAAGGTGTTTTTCGACGTCGTAAAAGAAGCCGCCGCGATTAGCCCGTTTTTTACGACGAGGAGCTCCCGGCGGCGCTAAGTGCCGCGCGGCGCTGGCGGGGGTCGAGCTAGAGGTCGACGAGCTCGGACGGGCGGGCGGGGCTTCTGTCTGCGGAAGCTGGATTTTTACCCTCGTTTTACCACCCCCACCCCCACCCCTCACCCCATCCAACCACTCTACCACCCCCCCCCCACTCCCGTCCCTATCACAGAAGTGCTTTTGGCGAGCTGGTCAGAAATAGCCTTTCCGTTTGTTATTTAATTGGGTTTTCGGCTGATTGTTGGGGTCTCTTAGCAACCGCCGCTTCCATAGAATACTGTAAAGAAGAAGAAGAAGAAAAAAAAGAGCGGGAGAGAGGCGACCGGGAAAGGGAAAAAATGAGTTCATCTCCAGCCGGAGGAGGAGGGGGGGGGGGGGGGTATGGGGGGGGGTGGGGGGGTATCCGCTCTGAGGGGAGAAGGACAGTGTCTGAAACCGATCTGTGATAGGGGGCCCTGAGCTGATTCAGGCGGTTATTTTCCACACGTCCTGATATTTCCGGGAGCCCGGTTACCCATGAAACCCCGCTGAAGAGCTCCGCTAAAAAAAAACCCGGATCAAAGGGAAGGGAAGAGACGAACGGCACATTTACACCGGGAACTGTTGCAGGGGAGGAGAAAAACGGCTGGATTTAAGTATTACTGAAAAGCAATGGAGAACCGGTTTTGCTTTCAGGTAGTCATAATTGTGTTTGAGCCGCTAATACCATGGACACTAGTACAAAAAAAAGCAAGCACAAGTGCCCTTTAAATGTGATTAGAAATTTTGTAGTGTAATTCACGTGCTAGTTCATGGATGCCTGATATTTCGAACATACACTGCGTGGCCAAAAGTATGTGGACGCCTGACATCCAACATTGCGCATCTAAAGTTATGGGCATTAATATGGAGTTGGTCCACCCTTTGCTGCTATAACAACCTCCACTCTTCTGGGAAGGCTTTATACTAGATGTTGGAGCATTGCTGCAGGGATTCAGCTCTAAGAGAATTAGTGAGGTTGGGCACTGATTGGGCAATTGGGCCTGGCTCGCAGTTGGCTTTCCAATTGATCCAAAAGGTGGTGGATGGGGTTGAGGTCAGGGCTCTGTGCAGGCCAGTCAAGTTCTTCCATACCATTCTCAGCAAAACCATTTCCATATGGACCTCGCTGTGTGCCTGGTGGCATTGTTATGCTGAAACAAGGGCCTTCTATCATCTATAATGTGATTGTATGCTGTAGCATTAAGATTTGTCTTCACTGGAGCTAAGGGGCCTAGCCCAAACCATGAAAAATAGCCCCAGACTAAAGGGTGTCCAGATACTTTTAGTCATATAGTGTACGGCCTGGAAAAGTGAAACTCAAGATTCGGTCTGTTTGTCTCCACCTTCAGTTCTCTCCATATAACATTTCTGACTCTCTTGAGGATGCATATAGTTTACATCAGGTGGATTTTAATGGGGCAATATTATTTATATCAAGGGAATGTTATTGACCTCGTATTGAGGAAATGCTTCGCAGATCATCCAGTAGCCTTTGATGGAGCCTACCCTTCCTTTAAGCCCCAGAATACCACAGATACTTTTAAATCTGTCCTGGATCACAGCTGGCGATGAGCGAGGCATCGTGGGAAGGGGGAATCTGTCTCTCGTTTATCCTGCACTCGGGACCTGTCTTTAAGTTACGCCCTCCCACCACAGGCTGAGAATGCCCCCTACGTCCCACCAGGTTTCCCCCCAAGGGCTGCTGTGCAGTATAATAGTTTAGGAACTGGTCTTGTAACTCTGAGGTTGCAAGTTCGATTCCCTGTTGGGGTACTGCTATTGTACCCTTGAGTAAGGTAATTCACGTGAATCGCTTCAGTAAACGTTCCAATTCTTTAAGTGGTTTGTATGCAGGAAGAAATGTGAGCCTGTGCACGCTCTGGATACGAGCGTCTGCTGTATTCCTACAGTATAATATTTGCAAGAGCGGCTCCACCAATCCTGGGGACCGATCCCCCGGGCCTTGGCCCCGCGCTCCGCCCCCCCCCCCCAAGGGGTCTCGTCCGCGGCCGGCCGCTTACCGCACGCGGGTCCTCGGGCGTGATAGGAAAGGGCAGGAGCGAGATAACGAACGCTTCGCCATCCGCCCCCGTCCATTTCACGCGACAGGTGTTTCCACGTCGTCGTCGTCGTCGTCGGGGAGACCGGTGATAAAAACGACTGTCCGGATTCCTTGTCGGATTGTCGAGGTTGGTCGAGGCTTACCGAAAACAGCTCCTCGCTGATCCTGCTGAACCCCGAAAAGAAAAGAAGAAAAAAGACACGAGAGAATTGTTTTTATTTCAGCGCTCTTCTTTCTGTGTGCGTGTGTGTTTTTTTTGTCAGCTCACAGTATGAAGAGCTCTCTTGTTTGGCGAAAATTTTCAGCGAGCTCGAGATCTGAGGAGTCGATCTGAGGTGAACCCGTCAGAGCAACGCAAGTCTCCGGCCCGCGATGCCTGACCTCTTCAGAGTGCCGGCTTTTACGGGCATGAAACATTCACTGCCGGAGAGCTCGAAGGCGCTTGTTCTATTTATGCCGGCTGTATCGGTTATGGCGCGGCAGTAACTTTTGGTTTTGGGGTGCTCCATTTCGGCCTGTCACGGGCGCGCCTCTCCGCCAGACGAAGCACTCGGGGCGGGGGGGGGGGGGGGGGGGGGGGGGAGGGTCAGAGCAGATAGCTTTCATGCTTTTTTTTTCCGTACGCCTCCGCGTGTGCAGCGTTCGCGCGGCTGAAGCGATCATGAGTAACGTTCCGCGCTGAAAGGGGAAAAAAAAAAAAAGGAGAGCTTCGAAAGTGACATTTAGCCTGCCGCTTTCACTTCGCCGTTCGGAATTCTGCTCGGTAAAGCGGGGCCCCTTTTCCGAAGCTGCTTTCCAGCGGACGGCTTTGCTTCCCCCGAAAATGATTTTGCGGCAGAACTGATAAACAATTGATGCAATCGGGCTTATTAACAATAGCGATAATAGCGTGTCAATGTCTGAGTGAAAATACCCATACGTGTATGCCGATGTGGGAACCCTCGATAGACGGGTTACGGCATAAGAGCACGCAGCCATCGCCACGCCGCCGTCCCTGGCCACGCCCTCAAATCAGGTGGGCCTTTTCCGCGTGGCGCTAAGAATCTCGGGCCTGACGTCTCGCCGGGGCTTTTAGAAGGTTGGCCTGGCGGGTCCCGCAGCCCCCCCACCCCCCCCCCGAAACTCGCCTCGGACGCCTCCGCGGGGGGTCGTGGGATTCCTGGCCGTTCGCTCCTTACCTCAGAAGACGCTCCTGAGAAACGCTTATCAGCCGGGTGATGTATTAGTCCTTAGCACCTTAATAGATACCATTTATCTCCATGCACTCCTACGTGTGGTTAACAGGGGCTGGGAGATGTATTCAGATGTCCACAGACACTGTGATGTACAGCAAAGCTCAGCTCAGTGCTAATAAAGCCTATGGACTAAATGACAGCTAACCTATTGTCACAGATCCGTTGTCTTCTTTTTCCGTTTTGGCTAGCGTGTGTCAAGTTGTCCGCCTCTAATTCCTTTGGTTTCTACGCATGCCGGTGGATTGTAACCAGTTCTGAAAACGCGGTATAAATTACGGATGATGTCGTACGTTGTTGGTTGATGCTCAGCAAACGATAGGTCAACCTAATGTTTGGAGGTGGTGGAGAACCACCAAGTCCACAATGTGGTTATCAGTAAAATTTATCACACTTACCTCAAAGTCAAACATTTTTATTGTTTCACTTTTTGAGAATCTATGGTGCTCTTTGGGGAGAAAGTGGATGAACGATATCAGAAATGGGCAAAATAAATTTGTAGTAGACTTTATGTATTCTTTCTTTCTTTCATTTCCCTGTTTTTTGTGTTCAATCTCCCTCCTTCACTGGCCCCTTATAGTATGCATTCTATTCCTACAGCCAGTGATTTTCTGTGAAATCACAAGGAGTTGTGTTGGTGATTACCCAGAATGCCGTTCGGCCAGAATCGCTCGGGCCCCTTTTAAATGCGCGATGATTTAACGCCGAGGGTGCGCCATTAACCCTTCTCCCTCAAGTCTTTACCGCGGACGGTCGCGCGAAACGCCGTTCGTCAAGAACCGCGGAGATCTGGCGCGACGCGAGACAGGGCCGTGTGATTAACTCTCTCTCTCTCTCTCCTCTCTCTCTCTCTCTCTCTCTCTCCTCTCTATCTCTCTCTCTCTCTCTCTCAGATGATCCAGAGGGAGGCGGAGGTGAAGAACCGGGTGTGCGCCGTGGCGATGACAGACTCGGTCCACAACGTCTGGCACCAGGAGGCCGGGAGGTCCATCCTGGACTGGATGCAGGAGGTAGGTCTGCCCACCCTGTGGATCTCCGGCTCGGTCGCGTGTTTATTTATTTGTTTATCTGCATGACTGGGAATTGCATGTTAATCTAGGTTTTGTCCATGGGTTTTCTGCTATCTAGAGAACTTTGTCTGTGCTTTATATTATGGCTGAAAGCATGTTTTACGATGTATGTGTGCCTGCATGTGTGTATGTGTGTGTACAGTATGTGTGTGTGTGTGTGCGCGCGCGTATATATGTGTGTGTGTGTGTGTGTGTGTGTGTGTGTGTGAGCACTATTAAAGAAATGAAATATATTGAATGAAACAATACATCAGAATGAAATATATAATCAGTATATTCCAATGCTACAATATATGGACTGAATTCTTCGGTGTGATCCACCAAAGAGAAGGCATGCCGTAGGCCTTCAGCGCAGCTGTGCCAAAGATTGCGTTTACGACCAGCCCAACCCGCTCAGGCCATCAGATCTTCCTTTTGTTTCGTTTTTTTTTCCCGCATTTTGCATTTTTTCCCATTTTCTCGCTGGACGTCGGCGAATAACCGAGCCGGGTCGTCCGACCGGCGGCGTCGACGGCGCGGGCGGCCCGCTTCGTTTGGCCCCTGCCCTTTACGGGGCGACCCCGAGTCTGCCTCCGCTCGCCCGCCCCGGCTCCTCCGGCCGCACGCCGCGCCTGCCGTCGCTCAGTATGCACATAAATTGGGGCGGCGAGGCGGGTTCCCCAGCCGCGGCGACGCGGGAGGCGGGGATGCAAATGTCACGCGCCGACGGCTCTCGCCTCGCCCGCCGACCGACGCTTCTGAGCCCCTCGTTTCTCTCTCTCTCTCTCTCTCTGCTCTCTCTCTCTCTCTCTCTCTCTCTCTCTGTATCTCTCTCTCTCTCTCTCTCTCTCTCTCTCTCTCTCTCTCTCTCTCTCTCTCTCTCTCTCTCTCTCTCTCTCTCTCTCTCTCTCTCTCTCTCTCTCTCTTCTCTCTCTCCCTCTCTCTCTCTCTCTCTCTCTTCTCTCTCTCTCTCCTCTCTCTCTCTCTCTCTCTCCTCTCCTCTCTCTCTCTCTCTCCTCTCTTCTCTCTCTCTCTCTCTCTCTCTCTCTCTCTCTCTCTCTCCTCTCTCTCTCTCTCTCTGTCTCTCTCTCTCCGCTTCCTAATCTGTCCGTCGCCCAGGTCTCTGCGGGCTCTGACGCACACGTTTCGATTCAAGGTTGTGCCGGCCTTCGTCTTCCTCCTCCTCCTCCTCCTCCTCCTTGGCCAGATTTCAGTGTTTCCGATTCGTGGGGGAGTCGGGAAGGGAAGGGGAGGGTGGGGTGGGTGGGGGGGGGGGGGGGGGGGTGGACAGCATAATTGGAATGTTAAGTGATTTCTATTTGTGATGATTACCCAGAACAATAAATCCCTAATAACCTCTCACTACCTCCTCCAGCCCCCATGAAGGATAACAGGCAGAACTTTCTCTTCATTAACCCTTCGTTCTCCAGTCTCGCCACGAGAACACAAAAGGGAGATTCACAGGGACGCCATTGGTTGAGCTCTCTCCCTTTGTCTCCCGCTACCTCTCTCTCTCTCTCTCTCTCTCTGTCTCAGGGGCGCACGCGCGCACACACACACACACACACGTACGCACACGCGGCGCAGTTATGAATTCGTCGCGGGTGCCGACGGTTAGCAGAATACCGCCGATTGTGGGGGGGCTGGGGGGTGAGGGGGGGGCTGATTATTTAATTTATTTAGAATTGAATTTATCGTAATAATTAAAGCGTAAGAATAGGTGGTAATCGTTCGGCGCCCGGCTCCGGCACGCAGAAGCCGCCGTTTCTTCGTCCTTTTGTCGTTGCGTCGAGTCGTTTAATCGCGGGCGTCTTTCCCCGATTCCCGCCCGTCTCTCCGCCCCCCCCCCCCACCCCCCCCGCTTAATGCCTGGCCGAGCCCCCAAAAGAGGGAGTCCTGCCTCTCTGATGACAGTATCCGTTCCCCTCCCGCTCCGGTCGCCCCCGCCGTCAGAGCCCGACCAGATTCGACGTTTGGCGGCTTTTGGCGGCGCAGGTGTACTTTGCGCGTTAATTCGGGTTCAGCGCTCGACGGTCGGGGGGGGGGGGGGGTGGGGGGGCAGGTGGCGGAAGGTAACACGGTACGGGGCGGGGGGGGGGGGGGGGGAGTTATGTGGGGGGCGGGGTAGTCCTGGCCTCTTCCTGTCAGACCTCAGTAATTCCCCCCTTAAGGGCTGTGAGATTATTGGGCTGGAGGGAGCGGGGGGGGGGGTGGTGGGGGGGTTTGATTTAGAGATCGGCGCCCGGTGTGACAGGTGATACGGAGATAATGGGTCAGACGCCGCAGCTCGGGTGACGTCACCCTCAGCCCCCCCCCCCCCCCCCTCCGCCCCCCCCCCCTCTCCCCTGCACTTAGGCCAACCCTGAGGAGGGGAGGTGAGAGGAGAGTGAGCAGAAGAAGAGGAAGGAGGGAGAGAGAGAGAGAAAGGAGAGAGAAGAGAGAAAGAGAGGCAGAAGGCGAGTCCTGTGCTGGGTTGTCGCAGGACAGCAGAAGGGATCATGTGCAGCTCGGGGCCTGTTACAACCAAGGTGTCTCTTGTCAGAGGAGTGTATTGCATGACAAGGTACACAAATGAATAAATAATGGTAGTCCGCAGAGATTAGAGGTGAGGACATTTGCTCAGGCAGTTGGTGTGTGCGTGTGTGTGTGGGGGCGTGTTTGTGTGTGTGTGTGTGTGTGTGTGTGTGTGGTACCGGTAAAGTGCGAGCATACAGCTTCAGTGAGAGAAGGTCAGTTTCCTGCTGTCTCTACACAGTGACCCTGAGGCAGGAGCTAATGCGACTCTGCAGAACAGGCCATCCTGGCCTTACCAAGGTGACCATGGGCTGTGTGTTTGTGTGTGTGTGTGTGTGTTTGTTCGTTGGGACCGCCTTTACAGAAGAGCCGAGAGCCAATGAGAGATTGGCAAGCTTTCGGACAACCAATCAGAATCCTGAATTGGTCAAAAGAAGTAAATTGGTAAAATTGTCGCTGTCCAAAGCATTACTTCAGTGAGAAATGCATTCATGCTTCATCTGAAGTTCAAATGAAAGGGTTTGCATGCATTAAAGCAAATTTGTGAAGTGATGCAGACCCACGGGTTGAAACGTTGGACAAATGGTTGATAAACAGGAGCAATGAAAGCAATGTCCAGTGAGCTTTTTTGCTGCCTGTTTATTCTGTGAGTTTTTGGACACAAGCACCTACAAAAAAATGAGCATAAGACTTGCGTTCTGTCCTTCTGGAATATAGCGTAGCCATTTTTAACATAGGTGCGCTAGCGTCTATGACGGACGCGTGGATCAAAAGCATTGGCCGGGCGTGACCTGCTTTTACGCGGGCGTGCGGAGCGCCCCCTGTGGCTGGGAGGCGGTAACGCGGACCGATGACGGAGAGCGTTTACGAGCGGGGGGGGGGGGGGGGGCACAGGTAGGAGCGCGTGAGCACCTGTCCGCCGTTTGCGTCCCGACGCGGGAGCGATTACGGCGGCTGTTAGCTTCCCGCCGAGCCCCAGCGTCGCCCCCCATCCCCCCCCCCCCCCCCCCCCCCCCCCCCCCCCCCCCCCCCCCCGACAGGAAGCCGCTCCTCCGCCGCCATATGCTTCTGATTAATGGCGGTGATCGCGGGAGCGGAAGAGCCCGTAAACCGCGAGAGTGTAAGAGAGGGGGGATCCCCCCTACTTTTCACTATAAGCTGCTACACTTGTGAGGACCAGACCACCACCGTAGGACGGGCACCAGGAGACCCGGGGATGTTGTTTCCCCTACACTTTGGGTTTTTGGGTCAAGAACGGATTTCGTCCTCTTCGCTTTAACGGTGTAAATTTTCCGTCTGTCTTTTGTCTCCTGGGCTGAGTTAAACAGCTGGATTTCCAGTCAGGTTCTCTTCCCCGTTGGCCTCTGTGTACCTCTGTGTGTCTGAGGAACCCTTCACTGAAGACCTTGTAGGCCTGAGGAGGGTGCAGACCCCTTTGTTTAAAGTGAGTGCGTACATACGGCGTGGAGTCTCCTTTATAGATGAGTTTGACTAAACTGAGTGAAGTGCATTGTTTTCAAGAGTGAGGCATTGTTCTACTGATTTTACAGTGCGTTTGTGCGTGTGTGCGAGAGAGAGAGAGAGTGTGTGTGAGAGAGAGTGTGCATGTGCCTGCTAGACTGAGTGTGTGTGTGTGACAGAAATATAACTTCCTAATGACACAAAACTCACAAGCGAGAGTCACACTGCCAGGGTGACCTGCTTGTTTTTTTTTTCCCCTCCCAGTGTTATTCCAGCTTAGTTCAGTGGTGTCGTTGATCTCGTTCTCTCGCTCTCTCTTTTTTTTTTTCGCTTTTTCTCCCCCTCTCGAAGGCAGGAGAGATGTGCCGGTCTCTCGCCCGCGCTCTCCTCCTCTTTCCAATCCCACACTGCAACCGTGCCTTTATGTCACTCCCGCTCTCCCCGGTCCCAGAACAGTGGGGTTGCCTTGACAAATCTATTCAAAAAGCCGTCCCCCGGTCTTTATTGGGGGGGGGGGGGGGGGGGGGGGGGGGGGACCGGGAGCCTTTGAAATGGCTCCCCAGCGCCGCCGAACAGCTGACATCTTCTTCGACGCAGAGTGAGTCGAGGAAACACAATGAGACACTCGACGTTAGCAGACGAGCTTTTCCCTCTCGACCCTCAGGACCGGCTCCAGCGGAGCACAACTAGGGCGCCGGGAGTCTAAAAATACGACGACGCGACGCCTTGTTTACTCAAACGGCGGTCGACCGCTTCTGCCGGCGCGATTGGCGGGATCGAGAAAACGAGCGAAGGACGATGTTGTGGGTGGGTGGGGAGTTTCGACACGGTGACAGGGGGTTTTCTCTCTCTCTCCCCTCTCTCTCTCTCTCTCTCTCTCTGTCTCTCTCCCTTTTCTCTTTAACGTTCAGGATTAGCGCGCTAAAGGTTGGTCCCGAAGCGCGGACGAACGAACGGCTGACGTTAGCGCGCCGCGCGCAACGCCGAGCGTGTTTCGTTTTTCCGTTTTATTTGCGAAGGCGCCTGGCGACGGCTGAATTTGTCTCTTTGTTAACGTCTCCCTGTTTCGTGCGCGTGTGGGGTGGGATGAGGGGGGAGGGGGTAGTGCGAGGGCTAGTTATTTTAGGCCACACACCAGATGGTTTTTCCCCAGTACGGTGGGGTATGCAAATAAGGAGGGAGAATATTCCGGAATAAGTCATGTTCCGCCACCTGCGCGCGCGAGAACAAATGTGTACAAAGTGATAGGTCAGAGAGGCATTGACGAGCACGCGTGTGTCTGGGGCTTCATCGGCCTCCTTTCAATTTAACCCTGTGCAGGCTACGGCAATTTAAGATTATTATCATGCAGAAAATACTTTACGTTTCGAAAGTGAGGAAAAGGGGTGGTGGCCCACAAAAAATGAACAAGTTTGGTGTTCAGTGTGTGCGTGTTCGTGTGCATGTGTGTGTATGCCTGTGGTGTTTGCGTGCGATGTGTGCGCTCAGAGACTCAAACACATACTTGAACTCGCTCTGGGGGAAGGAGCTGACAGGCAGGCAGAGGTGTGATGGGGCGGGGGGGGGGGGGGGGGGGGGGGGGGTCAGGGATGTTGTCACGTGCCCACTGGGGGGTCAGGTCTGGGGTCAGGTGACTGGTCCCGGCAGCCCCTCTCCGACAGACGTTAGCGAGCCTCAAAGAGAAGGGAGGGGGGTGACAGGGGGGCGAGTGCAGTGCATTGTGGGAATGCCCACTCGCTACAGCAATGGCGGCAGACTGTTTCTATTCTGGCAAACAATATTCTCTTATTTTATCTGATATGCTTGATTAATTCTGTGCTCAGGTTCCTGTACTGAATACCATTCCAAGTTTCTCCTTATCACTTATGTGTTCATGTTACAGTGACTCAATACTTGTGAAAAAGCCCATTGGTTGTTGTGGCAAATGTAGACTCACTGACCAATGCCCCATTTAAATATGTCATGTACAGTGTCTCCTGGTGCATGTTTGGAAAAGACCTCTTGAAAAAGTGATGCCTGTATGACATGCTCAGTGGTGGTCAGAGAGAGAGTGTTAATATACCTCTGTGTTGGTTAAAACAGCGAGAGCTCTCTGATCTGTCCCTAGTCACACAGGAGATTACAGAAAGGGGGGGTGAAGTGTGTGTGTGTGTGTGTGTGTGGTGGGTGGGGGCAGACAGTCCCCCGCAGAGGCCTATGTGTGTGGTTTGTGTGTGTGTGTGTTTGTGTGTGAGTGTGAGTGAGTGAGTGTGTGTGTTTGTGTGCGTGCGTGTGTGTTTGTGTGTGTGTGTGTGTGTGTGTGTGCATGCGTCCGTGTGAGTGTGTGTGTGTGTGTGTGGTGTGTGTGTGAGTGTGAGTGTGTGTGTGTGTGTGTGTGTGTGTGTGTGTGTGTGTGTGCGCGTGCGTCCGTGTGAGTGTGTGTGAGTCGGTGTGTGTGCGTGCGTGCGTCCATGTGAGTGTGTGTGAGTGTGTATGTGCGCGTGTGAGTGAGTGTGTGTGTGAGTGTGTGTGTTTCCTGTCGCAGGGCTTTAATGGCTGCTTCCTGTCTCCTGTAGCACTGCTGTAACTGGGTGTCCAGCACCCAGCCCTTGGACACACCCGTGGAGACCATGCTGCCGGACTGCCCCCGTGTGTCAGCAGGTAACCACGCCCCCCAACCCCCCTTTCTCTCTCTCACATCTCAGTCAGCAGGTCACATGACCCCCATGCTCCAATCACACCCTGTGTCAGTTCCTCACCCTGCTGCTTTAGCATTGTGTGCGCTCTGTAATGTATGCGGATTCCTATTGGCTCGTCCTCAGTGCAATCCCGCTCTCTGTGTTGGTCATATTTGCGCCTGAAACTAGTCACAAAAGCCTTCATAAATCTGGCCCATATTATCTTAAACTCACAACACGTTCTGTACGTTCACTTTAATCAGTAGATATTCCGGCTGTTCAAAAAATGGATACATAGTACATGCAGCATCTACGCAGCATGGATATCCAGGCCTTTATAGATTACGTATTTATTTTAGAATTAATGTAGAAGTTTTGGGCCTCCCTTGGGGAGCCGGACCCAGAGAAGTGTTTTTGTGGGGTGGGTGCGTCCCCAAACTTTCCCATTAGCTGCGAGTTTGCGTCGCCTCCGCCGGCGTCGTCCCCAGCTGACTGACTCTATCTCTCCGGCGCTAATGAAAGGCGCTCGTGTTCGACGGGCGTGCGGGAGCCGGGGCTGCCGTTTATAAGAGATGGTTATCCCGCGCAGCGTGAGATGTGCTTCTGCGATTATGCGTCGCGTTTAATGAACATTTATCAATTTTAATGAGAGAAATGGTGCGATAAATTGAGCCGCTTCACGCGTTCCTTGTTTGTTGACTCCCGAACGTCCTACTTTTTAAGTTTCAAAGGTTTCGATTTCGCTTCGTGCGCCGCAACCGGGGTCTAGAATTTGTGGGACCCCTTGACACTCGCCCCCCCCCCCCCCATGTGGTGTGGGGGGAACGTGCAATTTCTGCCAAACGTTCGACGTGCTTGCAGTGCCATTTTTACGCCACTCTCCTTAGAGATGTCCTCGGTGATTTGCCACACCAGCTGCATCCACGTGCTAATTTAGCCGTCGCGGCGGTACTCTTCAATTCCCCAGTTTACCTTTGAAAGGTCCGGAGGCGTTTTACAATGGACGTAGCACGTTAGCACGTGCTTAGCTTTCCGTGTTTGTTCACTGTAGCTCTGAGACGGTGGCTGAAATCCGTTAGCACGTTAGCACGCAGTTCATTTCAATGTTTATGCGCCGCGGCGGTGGAGGAGCTAATCCCCGCCTCGGGCGACGATATCCGCTTGGCTGATGGGACTTCACAGACGTCAAACAGATGTCCAAAGATGGCGTTTACCCTTCGCGCGGCGGCCGTGCCTGGTCCTGCTGGGAGGCTGCCGGGGAACAGGCCGAGGGTCGGAGAGATAAAAACGAGAAGGGGGAGGAAGAAAGGGAAAAGAACAAGGAAAAGACGAAAGGAGCCATATTGTTTCTCGTCGTGTTTTCGGGGGGTGGGGGTGAGGGGGGAAAATCTACAGACACGAAGACAGACCGAGGGGTGGGCAAGATTGAAGTAGAATGGGATGAAGAGAGAAGAGAGAAGGAGAGAGAGAGGGATGATGAAAAGGAGAGGGAAACTGAGTTACTGATGGAGATGCATGGTGTGTATTGGGAGCCTGTGCTCTCTTTCACTCTCTATCTCTCTCTCTCTCTCTCTCTCCCTCCCTCTCTCTCTCTCTCTCTCTCTCTCTCTCTCTCATTCTCTCGGTATGGGGTGTATTATGATGGCGGGCCCTCTTCATGCTGCTGGGGTGGGGGGTGCTGCTGCATTGGGGTGGGGGCAGGGGAGTCGGGGGTCGGAGATTCGTTCTTAATCATCTGTGAAGCAACACTGGTACCAGCATGGCTGAGTGCCGGGGGGGGGGGGGGTGGGGTGTCGGTGGGGGTGGGGGGTGGTGGGTACTGACGTCTCTGTTTATTGTTTTGAACGCGATAAAAACTTGGACCCGCTCCGCACTCGCTGGGGCAGCGCCCCCCCCTTCACCCCCCACCCCCTCCCCCACCCTCTCAGAAAGGAGTCTGGGTAGAAGGTTGCCGCAACAGCGCTGGCATCGGGGGCTGCCAGTCTGGCAGAATTTTATCAGCCACCAGCACACTGAGCGCAGTCTAAATATGCCGATAAACTGGAACAAATCTCCGCAAAGCCCCCCCGCCTGCCGGTACAGGGGCGGGCCCCCGCTCCGGCGGTGACCTGCCGTCGTTGGAGAGGGAAGAGATAGCTCCGAAAAATGACTGGAAAAGCCCCTCCCCCCTCCCCCTCCCCATTCCCTGTCTCCCTGTCCCTGTCCCTGTTTTGAAATTGAGCTAAAGGCTGAAAAATTTGGGATCCCCCCCTCTCAGACCCCCCGTGGTGCGATGACTGTGTGTGTGCGTCGGCTTCCTGGCTCTGAAAGAGGGGGTCGCCGTGACGGGGCCCCCGTCTCTGCATCGGACCGCTCTGATTGGTGGAATCCCTGGCTGAGCCTGGGTATGGAATTGCTTGGGAATGGCGTGGGGACCTGCAGGGATGTGTGTGTGTGTGTGTGTTTGCACACACACGCTTGTTTGCGTGTCTGTGTTTGTGTCTGTCCGTGAGTGTGTGCGTGTGTGTGTGTGTGTACACACGCTCGTTTGTGTGTCTTGTGTTTGTGTCTGTGCCCGAGTGTGGGTATTTGTGCGTGTGCGTGTGTGTACGTGTGCGTGTGCACGCGCACTCATGTTTACGTGCGCGTATGCTCGTGAAATACGTTTACCCATGAGCCCCTCCTCTGCGGACTGTTCCAAAGGTCACGGTTACGCAGGAGCGGTCACGGTCTCGCCGTTCCGCTTCAAAGCTGGAATGTTCCGGTGCGAAAAAAAAACGTCCACGTTTCTCAAGCCCGGCCGGGCGTCCTGGCGTAGCCTACGAGAGCAATAATTAATGAGGAAAAGGCAGTTCTGTAAACAGCCCGTAGGCCTTCGGAGCGCGTGCTTTTTCACCTACGCGGCATTAGGGAGAGCCCGCTAACATTTTTTAGCGATTACAGCCAGGCCGGGCTCAATTATTAATTACAAAGGAAGAACATACCAAACATGATTAAGCGATTAGGCATTAACAAAAGTAAGTTAAAGTGCGCCAAAACTTTTAATTGCGTGTCTCGTTCCATTACAGGGATGCGAAAATTGTGAAGTAATTATCCCTAATTGCGTTTACGTTGAGCAAAACGTTTTATACTTTCTCCCCAACTTCCTGTATTTTAACAGTTTAAGTGTGTTGTTTTTCTTATGAATTAAAAAATGGAAACTATGCGATGTAGAGAAAAAAAAAAGAATTCCCTTGCAAGGATTTTTTCCCCCCACCATTATCGCCATTGCTTTTTTTGTGGTTACGCTAGTTTGTGAAAACGATGAGAAACAAGACCGCGAACCACCCACCGCGAGGGCGGCTTTGCGCGTTTCGGCGGTGTTAAACTCCCCGAGGTCACGCGCCGTTGGCCGCGAGATGCCTCTTCGCAGCCGCGCCTGAAATTTACGCGCTCCTATTGGTCGCCGGCTTGCCGAGTCACGCTTTGTGAGGGAAAGTTTTTGGTTTTTTTTTGAGATCAAACGGGACCATGGGATGGGCGTCCCGGTTTCCCGCCAGACGTTTGTTGACGTCGCCCAGAGGGGGGGCACGGTTGGGCGGTGGGCGTCGGCGGGTCACCTCGGACGCGCTTGCCCGAGCGAACCCGAGCTTCCTGGTCCGACCGAACCCCCGGTCCTCAACTTCCCCCGACCTTTTCTCTTAAAGGCATGAAATAACATCTGTGCGCGTTCAAGCCAAAAAGATAAAATAGCTCATTTACAAGGCATTACCTTTAACGGGTTCCGCCAGAGGTCTGCTGTTGCCGTCCGCACCTGCGCACCTCGAGCTTGAGCTTCCGTTGCGGCGACTTAGCACGTTGTGCCGAGTCCGATGGTCGGAACAGTTAACTGCAGCGCGTCTCCCGTGTACATATTGACTTGCCTCCCCGTGCCGTTACTTGTTTGTTGGTTTAATTTTGCCAGCGAAGCACAGTTTACTCTGTCGGGTTTCTCCCCCCACAGGAGAATGAAAGTTTTATATCGTCTCTTGCAGCTGCCTATAATTTCGCTCCCTCTGTCTTCCTCTCTCTCTCTCTCTTTCTTTCTCACTGTTCTCGCTCTCTCTCTCTCTCTCTCTTTCTCACTGTTCTCACTGTTCTCTCTCTCTCTCTCTCTCTCTCTCTCTCTCATTGTTCTCTCTCTCTCTCTCTCTCTCTTCCCCCTCTCACTTCTGGAGGATCAGAAGACACGGCCTTCATTCTCTATTCCTCTTTTTTTTAAAAACGAGATGGGGCCCTAAACATCTTTGATCCGTCTGCAGCAGAAGATGATTGGCAGGCGCTGACCCACTTGGCTTGTGGCTTTATGTAATGATCCCGAGTTTTAAAAAAAGAACCGCGGCGGAATATTGTGCAGCATAAGGAGTTTTTGGACGTCTCTTTTTTTTCCTCCCCCTTCAATTCTCCGTCTCTCTCTGTCTTTCTCCGTATTTCTGATGGGGTCAAATTCAAGGCACAGCGAAAAAATCGTAAAGATAAGTTTTTAAAAAATAATGAATCGAGCGATTTTTTTTTCCCCCCCATCCCACCAGAACTCTGGGTTGGTTGTGCCACTGGGGCCTGCTCTCATCGAGTCGCGTTCCCGCCAAACTTTCCCCGCACGGGAGCGCAAACCCTTTTTTTTTTTCCCCTCCTCTCCTTTCCTCTCCTTCGTTTTGTTCTCTCTCTCCGAAAATGAAGGAGAAGCCTCTCGGCTGGGGGTGGTGGGTACGAGGTGCTGGCCCTGCTTCTGACAGACATGCTCTGTAAACCCTCACAGCACTTCAGATGGGAGCGGATCTCTCCAGAACAAGCTCCACAGTCACTAATCCACAGCTGCTTTATACATGGTCTATTCATGCAGATGGATAAAAGGTATTAACCCTTTAAGGTGTCAGATCGTAAATATGTCATTAGAATGTTCTTGAGCTGAACATTCTAATGCTGATGTCACAATCACTAACTGATGATTGAAAGCAACGGAGTTCTAGAAAACTGACTTAGAATTAGGAAATAAAGACATTCCAAAAACCTTCAAAGGCTTAATGAGCAGTTACATCTAGAAATGACACGATCGCTGACCTGCTTTGTCCTTTTAAACTAAATTTTGCTAATAACAGTAGTAATAGATTGCATTTATATAGTGCCTTTCGTTCACGATCTCAACACTCCTTTACAGTGAAGGGGCAGCTTGCATGAAGCACTTCCCTTGTGTAGCACCTGTCTGGGTGATGCACAGCAGCCATTCTGCGCAGTAATGTGGATCAGGCGTTAGCTGGGGTGCACTTACCCGGCTAGGCCGAGAGAGCCAGACTGGGGAACCCTTACTCATCCCGGTAAGCACCGCGACAACTTTAATGGACGCAGCTTTCAGGGCCTCTGTTTCGTCCGGGCTTCAGTTTTTGGGCCCGTAGGGGGGGGGGGGGGGAGACCGAAACCGCGTCCAGCAGGAAGCACCAACGGGGGGGGGGGGGGGGGTGTGGGGGGTCTCCCGTCCCGGGCAGTAAACCGGCCCCGCCCCGCCCTGCAGCCCGTTAGCGCTGATTGAGTTATGGGGCGACTCGGCCGCCGACACGTTTTACGGGCGCGAAATAACGATTGGGCGTCAATTCCCCGAGAACGCGGCGGAACGCAGCTGGGGCTCCGCCGTCTGCCGGTCAGGAATACGGCGGCACCCTTACCGCCATGGCGCACCACTGGGGGGGTGCTGGGTTTCCTGAGGGGGGGGGGTCTTCCGTTTCGTGGGTACCGGAGACAGGATCAGGTGCGGGACCGGGCTGCGAGACCATTATCGGCCACCGCCGCCGCCACCGCACACCGAATGACCGGCACCCAATTACAGTGCCCCCCCCACTCTGAAAGGCGTGAGCCGGGCCCCCATTATTTAAATGGAGCGGGAGGCTGCCGGGAGTAAACTGGTCGCAGCGAACGGGGGGGGGGGGGGGGAAGGGGCGGCGTTTGTTCTCTTTTTATCCCAAAATCGATACGCGGCCGCCTCCATTCAGCCCGGCGCGGTGCGGCGGGGGCCGCCGTCGCCGGCGACGACGACCACCGCCACGACGAGGCATCAGACCGTCCCACGGCGGTCGTAATGAGCGCGCGGTTTTTTTTATTTATTTTTATTTTTTTCTCGCCCCCCCCCCCCCCCCCTTTTCCCCGGCCCGACTCATTTTGCGCGCGGTAATGTGAAAACGTAGCCTCAGCTGTTGGCGGGAGAAAGGGCCCGCCGTCTCTTTGTGCCGCCTTTTGTGTCCCTGTTGATCTCATCTTATCTCCGAGCCCCCCCTCCCCCCCCCCCCCCCCCCCATAACACCCTCGCCCGTAATCTTGCTCTCAGAGATTTTTTTCTTTTTTTTTTTTTTTTTTTTTTTTATTAGAAATTTTAAATGGAATCCGGTTGCTAAGCAACGCAGAAGGTCAGGTAAAGCCTTCAAAGTTTTTTTTTTTTTTTTTTTTTTCTTTCTCTTTTTGGTGCTCGCGACGCCTATGTGTGAAGGTAGGGCGGGATGCGGTTCGAAGGGGGGGGTCGGACGCGCACGTGGAAGACACCGCGTTCGCCGTTGTGTTCAAGGTCCTGGACCAGCAGCCGATACGATGTAACGGATTTAGATGTTCAGTGTTGTGTGTTAAGTGTTTGTGAAGGTTTTTGGCTTTCTTCTTCTTAGCGCTCTAAAAATACTTCTCTAGAAATCTTGCCCTCCTCGAATCTAGCGTGGTCATCCCCCTCTGCTCGCAGAGCGCAGCTTTATTTTTTTTTTCTCGTAACAGGAAATGAGGCGGCGTACAGCGCCCACGCAGCCTCCGTTGTTCCCGTTAGCCTATCTCCGCTTTGATGTCTCCCTCGCTTTCCCGCGAAGGCTGACGGACTTGCTGACATCTGCCCCGTTTTGCTTGGACAGAGATTTCGAGGGCCTGAGAAATTGACAGGCAGGCGTTTGGACGTTTTCTGAAACGATGGCGTCTCTGATGCCTCCTGACTGCATTGCACGTATGTGCGTTAGACATATAAATATATATATACATCCATGCATGCAGCCTGCAGTCAGCATATATTGTTTGTGGATTGAGGTCAGAAGGAGTTCCTCTGAGCATGCTCAGTTGGGCTGTGGATCATCGCAGTGACTGAAGTGAAGGCTAGCTCTGCATCTCGGGCTGATTGTGTCCATTCTGAAGGACAGGGGAGCGGGGAGTAATTCATTTCTCAGGGCTGCTGTACTGACTTCTTTACATGTGCAAAACTGACCCACTCATACAGACCCACTCACACACAGCTGCACACATACAGTGCCATGTGAAAGTATTTTCCTGAATGTCCTCTATTATTGCATTGTTACATTGAACGGTTTCAGATCTGCAATAACAGAGGAAACAGGAAGGGGGCAAATACTTTTCACGACACTGTAAATAAAATTGAAATCTTACTGTGGAAAAAGAAAATTCCCTGATATTTTTTTTAAACCGCACTGTGTCCAGAGTTTGTGACCCTATCCCATCACCCCCCGCCCCTCTGTGGGCCTGACGCAGCTAGAGTCCAAACACCGTCCCCTCTTAGCTGTTTGTTCAAACAGGAGATGGAGGCAACCCCCCTTGTGGGGCCTGGCAAACTTCTGTTGAACCGCCGACAGTAAATACAATCCTCTTACCGCGGTCACCTTAACGCTGTCATCCGACCCCGTACTCTGAGGTTACGGTACGGCCAGCCGAGGCATCATGGGATTCAGAGTCAACCACAGGTCATGCGCCAGCTCAAACAGAAGGCCCGCACCTCCAACCCTGGCGGTTAACAGGAAGTAGAGGAAAACTACAGGAAGTGTAGAACCGACGGGTCCGCGAATCAAAGAGAAGAAGGGGAAGGAAGGTGGGTGCTGGACCACCCTCCCCACACAACATGTCAGAGGGCCAATCTTCATGGGGGGTTAATCAGACAGTTTACTCACCCCCCCCGCCCCCTAACCCTAACCCCCCCCCCCCCCCCCCCGGCCGACCCCTGTACTCAGCGTTAGCGGGAAAGCGTAACGGACGCTAACGAGCTAGGACAGCGGCTCGCTAACAGCTAGCCCTCCCGGACAGGATTACGGGCGCGCTATTTAGAGACGGGGTCCCGCAGACAGGTACCCCCCATCCCGGCTGTCAAGGACAGGACGCCGCATCGCCGGCGAACATAAACAGGTCGCTTAGCGGCGGCTTCCCGCACCGCGGAGCAACGGCGTCGTCGGCGTCGGAGCCGTCGTGACGAGGACGGGTTCTTTGTTCCCCGTCGAAGGCCGGCTCGTTCATTTTCACCGTCTCGTTTGTTCTTATAAGCACCTTCACGCAGGCGGCTTAGCACGTCAGAGGCTGATGGAGACCTCCATCTTGACAGCTCCGATAGGCCGAGCCTGCGTAGGCAGCGCTACCGAGGACCGGCATGACTGCGCGAGTCACAATATATACAATCAAACGAGAAACAATAATTACGAGAGCGAAGGACGAACCAAATTGATTCATTACACGCCCAATCTTTCAGTGTGAAACCACGCACTGTTGTGTTGTTTTTTTTGATAAAATATTTATCAGAAACCAGTTGTTCTTACAAAGCGCATTTTTTTTTTTACGTGTGCGACCGCAGTGGTCTTTCCCTTTTTTTTTGCAATTAGCTCATTCCGTAATTAGATGCGCATTTAATGTGATTGTTCAGGAAATAAAATAATAATAAACAAGCAGGCTTTGAGAAGCTATTAGAGATGTACATAATTGCGGAATATGATAAGGAAGACAACAACCTTGAAGGTCCTTGAGCTGTAATCAGCCTCGAATTAAAATATTTATTTGTTTACCCTTTTTTGCGGGCAGACAAAAAGGGAATTATTTCAATAATTATGTAAACACGGCTGAGCGAGTATTTCTCAGCGAGTTCTTGTCAGCATGGAGGACCTTGGCACCTGCTCTTTGATGCAGATAAAACTTTATCGAGAGTCTTCAGTAGAGGCGCAACCGGCCTGCGACGCGGGCTCTTCGGCGCCATCGCGCTTCAGCGTCCTCCCCCCGGCCCGGCGATCCGAGGCCTGTCCCCGCCCGTTAAGGGCGCGATGATCAAACGCTTTCGAAAGCGGCTCGCGCTCCACCCGTCGAGACAGGTTAATGAGGTGGGGCGGGGCCAATCGGGCGCCGTCGCGATCGCCCCTAATCCCGGCCGGCCCCTGCTCCTTCGCTTGAGCCGACGCCCTTCCCAGAATCCTCCTCTTCGCTGTCTGCGCCTGGCCTCTCGGACGCTTGGAAACCCGGGGGCGGAGCGATCCGGGGAGGGCCCAGCCGCGAACTGCTCGGGAGGACTGGGCCTGGCGGTTCGTATTTAGCGAGCGCCTGGCAGGTGAGCCGAGCTGTACCCTCCGAAGGTCTGCCGTGGTCAGGGCCGAGGGCCTCATCCCCCCCCCCCAGTTCGTGAAGGTGTACCTGTAAAATGGCCGCCTACTTCTGTTGCGTGTCCCGTGCTCCCGATGTGTTCATGGCTCTGGGGCTCAGGGGATTTATTTCGGCCCTCACCTCGGTGGGGGGTCAGGGGTGAGGGCAGGGGGGGCGAGGAGCCAGTCGGGGGCTCGGTGACTCCCAACGCTACCGCCCTCCCCTCGTGCTGTCAGATCCCCCACCCAGCCCTCCCTCACCCGCCCACCCCCACCCCCCCACTGTGCAGGAGACCGTTTGTCTCATTTCTGTTCTTACCGCGGAGCGGGGGGGGGGGGGGGGGGGGGGGTGAGAAATAATCACAAAACTAAATTCCTGGCGCCGCGTTAATCGCCTTTGCTTGGCTTTAGCTGCTCTTACGTGACCCTCGCTGTCGACGCCAGGACGGAGCCCCGCTTCTGTTTCATAATTTTCTGGGGGAAAAAAAAAAAGAGGCGAAGTCAAAAAGGGAAAAGAAACGATGACGACAGGCTTCGATCGAAGCTCCTCCGCGGGCGTCCGCGTGCGGTTCGCCGGCTGCTTACCGCGCGTTCCGCGAAAAAACCCGGTAGCTAAAAGCGTCCGGCTCCAGAATCGCTATCGGGCGCTAATTAGTATAGCTAACGTCTCAGACGAAGAAGTCAAGTCTAGGTCAGCGAAGGACTTCAAGGGTCTTATCCGGTCGGGGTCGGAGGGCGGTCTCTCGCCCGCTTTAATCTGGGGGCCTCGCCCGGGCAGATCTGCCGAGGTTCCGCGGCGACCTTTCGACCGCGAGGCGTCGCCCCCGGCGACGTCGGCTCCGCCCCCTTCGATTCCAGACGGATTGGGAGGGGGGGGCGCGTCAGGGCGACTCGGAAGGCTCCTGCCACGAGAGACCGGCTCTCTGACGATGATGCGACGTTACAGCTCGCCTGCCCCTGCCGCCATTTTGGCTCCTAGGGCTCGCTGAAACTCCCATCAGGCATCTGCTCTCGCCGGCGGCAGAAGCGTTTAGAGCTCTAACCGCGGTCGTTAAGGGTCGTAACGTGCTTTTTTGTATTTGTGTTTGGGTTTATGATCTTGAAACTTAAAATCTTAATCATGTGGTTATACAAACTAAATACGATCCTTGTACACCAAACCCCACCCCCTTGCTTTGTAGTGACTAAGTATGACATCAGCAGTTGAGGAAAATGAAATGTGTAGCATGCAGTAAAGTTGCATTCATTGAGAAGTAACTGGAGCACCAGGCAGCTCAGATCAGGAAGAGGGTGATGGGTCTGCTTCAGTGGATCGATGTCACGTATTTTTCATCCACCTGCCCAGGTGTGTATGTAGGTGTCATTGTTATATTCACGTTAGAATTCTGCCCAGCTGTTTTTACAAGCAGCTGCCGGAGCACGACTTAATTTGGCGCCGAGCTGGAGCTGAATGCCCCCCCCCCCCGGCTTGCCTTGTGTTCTCTTCCCTGCTGTGGCATGCTGGGTGTGAACATTCCCCCCCCCCCCCCCTTTTAATGGTAAAAGCGATGTAGCCATGTTTAGTTCTTATAGACTTCTGTCTCTCCCCACACGCTAATCCTATTGTCCCTGTCGTGTGGGCGTCTGCGGATGGGTAGTTCGCCTACGAGGTGCGACGCCCAGACATGACTGTCCCGCACCGGCGGCTATTGCCGCGTCATTGGGGGGCTCTTCGGGTCGTCAACCCCCTGTCTTGTTCTCTGTCTCTCTCTATTTTTCCGAGATGGTGTGGGGGGTGACTCTTCGCTGTGCTTAGAATGAGCGCATACACATCTGCATTCCCATGCCAGTGCTCGCCAGATTAGAGTATTGATTCGTCTACACCTGTGGCTTCTATCTCTCTCTCTCTCTCTCAAATTTTCAAATTCAAAATGCTTTATTGGCATGACAAGATATTTCTTATATTGCCAAAGCACGGAAACAAACATATACAAAGGAACACATAAATAGAAATTTAGACAAACAGTGTGCAGACAAATATTGGCCTATCCTAATATGCTCGCTGGTTGTCCCTCTGTTTTTGCCAAGCTGTTACGTAATTTGCGGCTAGTCCAATACATCTCTCTCTCTCTCTCTCTCTCTCTCTCTCTCTCTCTCTCTCTCTCTCTCTCTCTCTCTCTCTCTCTCTCTCTCTCTCTCTCTCTCTCTCTCTCTCTCCCCCCCTCTCTCTCTCCTCCCCCCGTCTCTCTCTCCCCCTCTCTCTCCCCCTCGCTCTCCCACCCTTCTCTGGCCCTAATGAAAATGTTGGAATCAAAGGGATCTGGGTGGCTCCCTGCGGCCCTCTGGGCCTGGCGCGGGTCCAGGATCACCGCCGCCGCGCCGCCCGCGGCTCCAGCTCCCCGCCCGCGGCCGCCGGCGGCTTTGGGTTGACCCGCCGGGCGACGACCACTCCTACCTCGCTCCCACGAATTCTTTCTTCTTCTTTTTTTCGCTTTTTCTTCTTGTTTTGCCACCCCCCCCCCCCCCCCCCCCACCCCACCTCCTGCTTTGCTCTCTCCCTCATTTGCTCTCGCTCTACCCCTCCCTCCGCCCCTCCCTCTCTTCAGTCGGCTAACGAGTGTTTGCAAAGGTCTAAATTGGTCCCATTCAGCCCAGTGGACATCGTGTTTCAAGCTGTGCCGAACTTGGCGTCTTACCGAAAACAGCTACCGATGTGTATGACGTATGACTGGACGTGCTTTTAAAGCTCTGCCATGTTGTATTTTATGCTCGATACAGTATTTCACAAGTCCTTTTTATTGACAAGCGGGAAACGACTGTAAACCTGCGGAAAGCCTGAAATACGGTGCTGCCAACACTCACTTAAGGCTGGGAGTCAGGTGCGATTAACTTTGACGCAAATTATAACGCGTTTGGAACTTTTCGGGCCCCGCAGGCCCGGTCTTTTGAACCGTTCGGCAACGTGCGCCAGCAGCGGTTAATGGTCTTTTTCTTCGCAATAAAAACAAGAAACGAGAAGAGAAGGAACAACGCGAGCGATGGCTCTGTGCCGATAAATGTTTGGCGCCGATAAAGCCGCTCGACTTTGCGAATTCCGCTCTCTTGAACCAGCGATGTCTCCTCGCGGTTTGTCCCCTGATTGGTTTACATTTGATCTGTTGAGAATGCGTGGCCATTACATTAAAGCTAACCTCCACTGTCAAAAAAAATACTTACAAAATAGACCTCTATTTGGAGTTACTGCAACTGTTGGTATCCTGGTTTGTTATATACAAACACCATCCTCATATACGGTGCACTGAAAACATGCACAATTCAATCTCCCTTCATTTACTTGGTTGCTAATGCTCGGTTTTTGCTCAGAATGGTCTGTGAACAGACCATTCTGGCTAAAGATTCCGGAATCTGCTGTGACTGCACTTTTTAAATATAGCCGTTGCCTTGTATCTCAGTCCTCGAGCATCCGTTCACACATCTGGGCTCACTGAGCACTTGCTATGCATTTAATTTTAGTAAGAAGAAATTATGTTGAAGTATTTTGAATAGAACTGAATTAGCTCAGCGTTTCAGTCTAACAGAGATATTTCACTTGCATACTTAGCTTTTTCAAAAATTTACATTTTTTTTTTTTGAACGCTTATTTAACCAGGAAACCCGCATTGAGATTGAAATTCCTTTTGCAAGGGGGACCTGACATAAAAACGTAAAGCTACAGAAAAGGACCGTTGACAAACTAGTTTCAAACATATTTTTGAACAACGTTATGAATGCATGTACTGCCACTTGTGAAGTCATGTGCTTTTAGTACTGTGGACTGGGAGAAAGATGAGGGATACTAATAGTGTGCTTTCTTCTGTAATGGACAATAGGCCTACCCTTAAATTTGTGAGAGTTTTGTACCCTCAACCACTGGTCCAGCTTCATTTTAATTGACCTTAATCCTAAAGCCAACCCTCGTTTGGGGAGAGCGGTTACTGAGTTGACTTTACTGCTTGGATGTAGAACATATCCACACTTGATACTCCCCATCTGTTTGCTTTGCAACTCCTTTAACTCATTCAGAATGTTCAGAACACAATACATAATATTTTTTCTGGAAAAAGTACAGATCGTGAAGCCCACCTAGGCTCCTCGTCTGTCAGATGAAAGGGCAGTAGTGTGTTTACAGTACGCAGGTGTGTAAGTTTTCTTCATACTGCACGCATTCAGAGTTGTGCTGCCCCCAGAGTGTTGGTGTTGCTCTATGTTGCTCCTGAAGTGCTGGTGTTCTGGTGCGTTCGTGTTGGCCTGAATGCTGACCGCGCGCTGCGGTCGACGCGCTCTGGTTCTTATCTCCGCCGGTCGCGGTCGTAGCGGTGGCGTAAGGCGCGCCCTCGCCCCCTCCGCGCGCTTGACCCGGCTCGCCCGCCTCCTCTCGTCCCCGAGCGCACGGCCCCAGACGCGCCCCGCGCGATGTTTGTCTGCCGAGCTCGGGCGATCGATGCTCTCCCATTTAAAGGAGTCTCCAGGTCAGCCCGCTGCACTGATAATGCGAATTGTTTTGTTAGGTAGTCAAAGGTCAGCTAATAATTATTTTTTTAACCCCTTCCTCCCCCCCCTCGACCTGGAATTGATCAGTTGCGTCTCCACGCTCGGGCTGCAGTGCTAATTTGGGGATGCGTCGTCGTTAGCCGCCGGCGTACAGTGAGGTGATGCGGGGGTGTGTGTGTGTGTGAGAGAGAGAGAGTGTGTGTGCGTATGTGTGTGCGTCTGTGTGCGTGTGTGCTTGCATGTGTATTGCGTGCATGCCTGTGTGCATGTGTACGTGTGCGCATTGTGTGCATGTGTGTGTTGTTTATGTGTGTGTGTGTGTGTGTATGTATGTGAGCGCATTGCGTGCATGGCGTGTGTGCATACATGCATTGCGTGTGCACTTTGCGTTGTGTGTGTGTGTGGGGTTGGGGAGGTGAATGGAGTGTAAATGGAGACCGCAGCAGCAGGAGGAGCCCACAGTGCCAGGCTAAGAGGAGCCCCCCACAGCGCCGGGGTTTGCGGGGGAGGGGCGGGGGGTGGGAGAAGTCGCCTGACCGCGCTTTCTGGTGGATTGGAAATTGGAGGGGCGTCTGGACGGTAATGGGTTTAACGGGGTCAGGAGCCGGCCGGTCGCCCCAATCCGGTGAATCGGCGCGGTGTAGCGGTACCCCCCCCCCCCCCCCCCCCCCCCCCCCCCCCCCCCCCCCCCCCCCCCCCGCCGGAACGGGAGAGAGCCGCTGGAGCGAGAGGGCCCGGCGTCCTCGTTAAGCCATTACCGAAGCGGCGGGAAACGGGCCCTCGCGGGTGACCGGCTGTTTGCCCACGCTCGCCGAGAACGAGGAGGGGAGAGGAGGGGAGGAGAGAGGAGCAGCTGAGTGCTGGAGGCCTCCTCTCGCTGCTCCTTTCACGCGGAGGAGCGAAAGAGGCGGGGTTCGCGTCCGTTCGTCATGAGGCGGGCGCCAGTCCTGAGACTTTGCATTCTTCAACTGAGCGTACTAGCGATTAGGTCAGTGGTGAGACAGGCAAGTGCTCGGACACCCGTTCGGGTCCTATCAATACAGGACTGGGGACCTAAGGATAACCCATAAAAATAATGAACTCTATGGTGGTTCTGACGGAAATTCAGTGGTCTGTGTAACGTGTGTTTCCTCATTTGATACACCATATTAATGCACAGGAAGTACTTCTCTTACTCTATGGTGCCAGTTTTCCTGGTGTTTCTGTGCTCGCCTTTGGTTGGGTTATTTAACACTGGCTGAAATTAGCTATTAATGTACTGATCTCAACAAGCCTATATCAATTATATTATATTTCTATTCGGGCTTATCAGTTCAGTATAGCTCTTTGTCTTTTTCAAGTATTCATTAAAAATATGGTTTCACCAGTTTAAAAAAATGGGGAAGAACTCTAAATCTTAAAACACACACACACACACACACACACAAACACACTCACGCAGGCACAAAGCGCGCAAGCGCGCACACACACACACGCACATGTTCGCGCAGATCCATAATTTTAATTAAAAAGTTTGTCTCTGTCATTAGAATTCTGCGTTTGCTGCTTACAAATATTGAAGTCAATCACGGCGTCCGCGGCCCCGGGACGATCGATATTTCTAATATGCGCGCGTTTGCAGCGCGGCGGATTTTTTGGGCTAATGAATCGCACCTACATCGATCTCCGCGGGAAATGTTTACATGATACCGAAAATTATTTTCTTTTATTTTTTAAGAGGAGGCAAAAAAATTAAACGAACGCGAAAAAAACGTCTTAACGTTATCGTTTTTTTTTTTTTTTTTTTTGGTGTTTCGGAAAAGGAGATAGAGGCGTAAAAGACGGCCTGTTATTGACCAAAAAGGCGCGGGCGGGCGGGCGAGCCGAGCGGGGTGGAAGCGGGCCTCTGTCGGCGAGTCGTTACGGGCGAAGCCGCGGCGGCAGCGGCGGCGGCGGCCTCCCTCAACCTTGAGCCGGTCGATAAGCTATTATAACGATGCAAATTGTGGCCGAATCGCAAATCTGACATATCGGAATTACATTCTTTCACGGCCCGCCGGGGTTAGGCGCCGTCGTCGGGGAAGACGCGCGGCATTGCCCTCGCCGTTCGCTCGGAACGGCGCTCGGACGCTTTCTCCGTGGCGGCCGCACCGTGGTGTAAAGGTCATGTGACCTTGCCGCAGAGGGAAACGGGGGGGGGGGGGGTGGGGGGGGGGGGGGGGGCTAGAAGGTAGACACTGCGTACAAAACAAAAAAGATTTGTTCAACAACCTTAATTATTTATTTGGTCTGTTTATTTTATTTCGTATGTGTCGGGTGCTTTTGTTTTTGTTTTGGATGAGATAATGGATGCTCTCGGCTACACTTGAAAATCTGTAGCCTCTGTAGGGATGTAACGACTGTGGGCAAAGATTTTATATAATAATATAATTATAAGCAACAGAAAAATACTTAAAGCTGAGTTTTTACAGGAACTTGGAGACCACACCCCTCTTGACCTTTGACCTCTGTGTGATTTCTACGCTTTACCTGTGTGAATATTCATCAGAGGCAGTGACAGACCAGCGCTAGCATAGCATTGCCGTCGCCAATCTTCATTTTTCAACCGTCGTGCAGACAGAACGCCGACGCAGATGAAAAGGGGCAAGTGGCATGAAGGCTTCCGATTGGCCGAACAGGTTTCGTTTGCTAAGCCCCCGGCATTCTAAAATACACAAATTTGTTCCACCAAGTTGTCCAATGGCTTGCAGATGGGCTATGATTAATCAGAGAGCTAACTGTGAAGCAGTTTGCAATTAGACTGGAAAGCTCTGAAGCATGCTAATTGAATCAGAAAATTAGAGACACTGCACAGTAATTGGCCAGTTCCTATGCAGCAGGTGCCAGCCCACTCAACTGTGGAACAAGGTATTTAAGTCACATTAGCCGCAGTAAAAATATTCCTTGATATGGAACAGTTAGATTTTCTGCTCGTTTTCACTGCGGATGTCGTCAACAGCCCAACTGCCGCTCGGAGCAATTACAGCCGGCGGCCGGGCGTCGAAGTCGGGAATCAAGATTCCGCGACGTGTCGCTTCCCGCGGAAATCGCGTGGCAGGAATTCGCGAGTCATTAGCCCGTCCCCGCGACGACAGCTTCCTGTCTCTTCCTGTTTTTTTTTTTTCCTCCCTCGCTCTCGGTCCCTGTCTTGTTGTTTGGCTCTCTGTCTCTCTCTCTCTCGCATTTGCACACACGAAAATGGTCAAACGCAGCGCGTACACGCGCGTTGAAAAAAAGCTAGCGTGGGCGGCGTTTCGCGGGGCCAGTTAATTAAGACCCGTCTGGAGCTAACGTGCTAACGCGGCGGCGTCGGCTACCGGCAGCCGCAACGGGGGCCGCGTCCCAGTCATTACGGGGGTACGCCGGCTACGCTCGAGTCACGCCCTCTCAACACCCACCTGCCCCCCCACCTCCTCATCAGACCCCCTCCCCTGACGTTCCTGGGAAAAGAAACAAAGAAAAAAAAAGATAGGAATAAAAAATTGATCGCGTTGCGGTGGCTTGCTCAGGGGAAGACCGGCGCTCGCAGAATGCAGATAGCCCCCCCCATCCCGCCCCCCGCCACCCCGCCCCCGTCGACAGCGTGCTTCCAGGGCCTGTCTGAGAGCGAATTCCCCCCCCCCACCCCCCCTCGCCCCGCCCCGGCTCTGCCGATCCGGCCTTTAAAGCCTCCGCCGCGCCGCACGCACGTACGTTCGGGCGGAGAGAAAACAGGCCCGAGCGCTCACATCAAAACCCCGGGCCCGCCCCGCTTCCTCCCCTCGCCTCGCTCCGGCCTCCATCTTAACTTTGATATCTTCATCCGCGACGCCAGACCGGCTGGAGCAGAGCGGGCAAAGCCTTCTCTGAAGAGGATCACACGGCTTCTTTTTTTCTTCGCTTCGGAGTTTTTTTTTATTAATTTTTATTTTTTTTTAACGCAAAAGTGTTTGTGCTCACGCGTGGAATATGTTGATTTGGTCTCGGGTGGTAGAATATTTGCTTATTTCGCAAGTTGTCAAGGCGGATTTTTTTTACGTCTCTTTCTTTCCTACGGTTTGCGCCGGGCTTTGATTGCGTGGTTTTTTTCGCGGCCCCTGCCAACACGTAAGCCCTGCGAATCAGGAAACAGACAAAGGAACGCACAGGAAACGCGCGTGTGCGTACGTACGGGCCCGGAGTGAGAGACTAATGAGTATTCAGCGCCGTGGTGGATAACGTGTGAGTGATGTATGGATTTTTCGGCAGTTAGGCTCACGGCACGCTGAAGACTCCTGGTTGTCAGGAGACGTTGTGGATCGGGGGTGGGGGGGGGGGGGGGTTGAGTTTGCTGCCGAAAGCAAACCTCTGTACCCTGTTTCGTGACTGCCCCCTCCCTCCCCTCCCTGCCCTGGGAGAGTTGGGACACCCCACTAGGGGCAGAATATTTTGTGGTGGCCCCCCCAGGAGGATAAAGACACCCCTGGCCTACTTCTGCCAATACGAGTTTCCGAGTCGAGAAGGAAGGTCTATTTTTGTAAGTGGCGCGCTCTTCACCCACGGAACGTCTTCCTTTCCGCGGTTCAGCGTAGGAACGCCTGTCACTTCCCGCCAACTTCTCTCTCCTCTCTGGTATTCGGCATCAGGCCCTCGTAGCGCACTGTTGCTCATTCCGCCATCTTTGTTTCTAACGCTATGTTTAGCGATTATCGGTGGCTAACGTGCTAACGTTTTTTTTCCCCCTCCCCTTTTCCCCGGCTGGTTCTACTGCCTGTGTAAATTAGCCTTGGACGCCCGCTCATCCAGGGCGAGTGCTACATTTACATCTTGTGCCGAAAGCGTGTTTGCAGATCGAGAGGTTCGGAGGACCGGGGACTGGTTACGGGCTTAGGAAACAATTCGGCTGCGGGATCAGGAAAGCTCCAGAAAGCTTTAGACGCTGGCGAGGGTTCCGCGCGTTCAGCCGAAGACCATCTGGGGCCCCCCCGCTCGGGCTCTTCGGCGAGCTCGTTAAACAGTTTCAAATCGCTGGGCAAACTGTCCCCCCCCGATCAGATCCGTTCCCCTGGCCCCCTTTTCCTCTTTCATTGCTTGTCTTCAGATCCCGTTTCATTCCCTAACCTTTAGGGGCTTATCGCAAGCCCCCCCCGACGAAACGGCGGGGACGCGAGGGGAGAACAGGGTCGCTCGAACGTCCCAGTGAACTCTTCACATTGTTCCTCATTTTATTTTCCCCCAATTTGGTATTGTCATTTTTTTTAATTTTGTATTTTTTTCAACTTTCTCTAATTACTTTCATGCAAGAGGATCAGTGGTGTTTTGACAGAAACAGTTGACAGATGGAATTGGCCGGACTGATCTCCCATCGTCTTTTTTTTCCAGGGGTGAGGGAATCATTTTCCGGGTTTTTTTCCACAGCTGTTGGCTTGAGGTTTCCTGGTGTTCTGGTTTCTAGGAAACGCTCGCTGCTCGACACTTTGTGACAGCTTGATTGTGAAAATGCTCTGTAACAAACAAACTTTGATTGACTAATTCTTGGGTTTTCCAACAGGGGGTCCGTGGACCTCTGGGAGTTCTTGGAGGTATTGTAGACTTGTATATATTAGACGTATGCAGTGAATATATGTAGATCTGGGAAAATATTTCCAAATATAAAACCTTTTAAAAAAAAATATATATATATATATATATATAACTGTGAGGCCACCAGTCGCTCTGTGAAAATGGAATTCCTCCCCCACCTCCTCCTCCTCCTCCTCCTCCTCTCCTCCGAGCCGCATGTGCCGTCCTGGCTCTGGCTCCGTACCCCCCTCCCCCCTCCCCCCCCCCCCCCCCCCCCCCAGGCCTGGGCAGGTGCGTCCCAGCGAGCGCGGGAGTCGCGGCCCGCCCCAAAACCCGGCCCGTCCTGCGCCGCGGGTCGCGGGGCGGTGCCAAAGGCTCGGTGAGTGACGTGCCACTCTGGCTGACCCCGGCCCTGGCAGCGCCCCGCGCTTTAATACGATTAGCGGCTAACGGCCAGCCGTGCCAGCGCTTCGCGGGGTCCGGGGCGGGGCGGGGCGGCGGACCGGGGCGGCGCCGGGGGGGCGGGGGGTGGGGGGGTGTCGCTCGGGCGCGGACATACCGGCAGCGGGGCGGGGGGACTGGGTCGAGAGGGTGGGGGCCGGGTGCGGCGGGCGGGGGGGGGGGGGGAGGCCGGCGGAATCAAACAAGGCAATTTCGGGTTCCCATGTGTTCAGGGGATTGGCTTTAATAATTGTGCATGCGAGCATGCAGTGCAAATCTGCTGCGCGTTGTAGAGCGCGGAGGCACACAGGCCGCGGAGAGAGAGGGACGTTCACACACGCAGGCTGTGTGTCGGGCCTGTTTGCTTTCACTGGGGAAAATCTTAATTGCTTTTTAGCTTTTTTAATATCCCTGTCTATGATGTGAGGGTGGAACACACACAGGCACTGACACACACACACATGCACACACACACACACACACACGTACACGCACACACACGCACTCGCACACAGTGACACACACACACACACTGACACGCACGCACACACAAACAAACAAACACACACACATGCAGAAACGCACGGACGGATGGCGCGCTCGGCTTGCCAAGAACAATATTTAAACATTTAAATGAGGTTTATCGTAATCTCGCTTTCCTCCACCCAGGCACTGTGACATTACGCGAGAAAACACAGACGCAGAAGAGAAATTAAGTGGATTTATATCCCCCGTATACTAATCTCTTCGTATAAAAAAAAAAAAAAAATCTCTGTTCACAAACACGGGTGCAGCGCGGCCAAAATAACGAGGGGCCGTAATTAGCCGGAGTGCTAACCCGCACGAAAAAAGGTCATAAATATTTCAAAGCTTCCTTTCCGTTATTCTGAGTAATTATATTCCGGATCCTTCTACTCCTCCAGCCGCTGCATTTTTTATGTTGCGTTTCACGTCACTTATTTTTCTCGCACTCCCTGGATCTCGGTTTTTGGAAGCGTACCGGATTTCCCTGTTTTAATTAATACGGGTAACCCACCCCCAGACGAACCCCCCCCCCCTTCCCAAATTGAGATGATGGAGGGTGAATGAGGGGTGGGGAATTAAGGTAATCGAATGGTGTGATTGGCTTAAGGGAGCTGATTGGCTTGTGGGAGTTTGAGTTCAGGCGTAGGCCCTCGCCACGACCTCCCTTATGTCCTTCCCTGGCAGTGACATCATCACCTGGGAGAAAAAAAAAACGTGACATCACGCCTTTCTCTGTCGGCTGATAGGCGGCTCAGATCTCCTCGCCATGACGATACAAAGATTTTTTTTTTTTTACGTAGGTTCCACAGCCGCGGTGGGTTAATTATAAGCATTGTTACCGTGATCCCGGACGTCGCGCCGCGTGACGGCTCGGTCACGAGATCGCTCGGCCGCGTGAGCGCGTGTGAGCGCCTGTCAGAGCGCGGCGGAGCCCGTCGCCTTTTTCACACGCGCCTACGCACCCGCGTCGGCAGGACCGCGCCGTCCTCGGAAACGCTTCCCTCCCGCCCCTCCCCGCGCGTCCCCGCCCTCTCCCTGCGGCCGTCCCCGCCAGACGCGAGAATCTCTTTCCGCGTTTTTCGCCGGACCCCTTTGCTTGGCACGCGTATCGAGAAACGCGTTATTTAACGTCGACCGGCTGCGCTGTCTGTTAGCGAGATAGCCGCCGCCGCCGCCGAGGGGCGATCGATTCCTCCGCGAGGCGGCCCTACGCATAAGAACGAGGCGTTTCCTCGCCGACGCCATCCCATAATATCTCCCCCCCGTCCAAGCCGGCGTCTTTAACGGCGTTTAACGGCTCTCTTCCCGCTCGCGCGCCGAGTTGTTATTTCAGCCGCGAAGCGAGGAGCGCGAACGGACCGAAAATGCAAAGCGGGGGCCTCTTCAGCTCACCTAGGCCCCCGTAGGCTCAAATTAGAATGATTTCCTGTCCCCTTCACCAAACAGCCCGCAACCAGTATAAACGCCAGCCATTGTCTAAAGTACCCTTTTCCAGGCAATTTCACTATAATAGCCTTTTGAAAGAGCCCTACCGTAGTTGCCATATGATATAATAGTAATATAATAATAATAATAATAATGAGAGTTTGTGTTAATTCCCAAAGGCTTGATACGAGCTCAGGCCTCTGTGTGAATTGATAGGCCTCTCTGGTAGTTGTGGCAGCCACTCCAAAACCTTTTTGACTCGGGTTTCTGGGAATGACAAGGATGTCAACCCTCCCCCCCCTCCCCCCCCTCCTTTAATTTTTATGGGGTTCCTGTGAGGAGGGGGGGGCTGTATTTGATTGACTTTCAGAAGCCCAGGGGATGCTGGGAGGCTGTCGTCGGAGGTGACACGGCCCTGGCTCCTCTTTGTCTTTGTGTGCGTATCGGCTTCCTGGCCATCGGTCAAACAATGGCCCCGCTCTGTCCCCCCCCCCCCCCGTCACTCAACCGTCCGCCTTCACGCGGACCAATCGGAGGACGCGAACGACGTGGCCGAGCGCCTGCAGATAGGAGGGACGGCGGCACGCGGCGAATCGTCCATCAGTAGCGGGACCGGACTTCGAGCGCAGGATGTGGGAGAAAGGCGCTCCGCGGCGGGTTTGTTGTTCTTGGAGATCCTCCGTCTCCCGCCGCATTGTTCAGAACGGATGTGCCCGTCGACGCAGAAGCCCTTTCTGTCTTCCCCTCCGTTGCGTCCCTCTGCTTCTCCTGCTGCGTTCCGGGGAAGACCGGCGGAGAATATCGCTGTCCTCATCTCCTCTGAAATCTGTAGTGCAGATACGAGCTTTTGTGTGTACATGAACGCCCTGAGATTGCTGCAAACACTATCAAAGCAAAGAAAGGCAGTGAGACAGAGAGGGAGGGAGAGAGAAAGAGAGAGAGAGAGAGATGGAAAGAGAAAGAGAGAGAGAGAAGGAAAGAGAGGTAGAGATAGGGGGACAACAAGGAGAGAGAGAGAGAGGGAGAGAGAGAGACTGAAAGAGAGGAGTGGGGGGAAGCACAAGGAGAGAAGGCCCGGCTGAATCGCTGTGGCCCTCTCTGGCAGTTTGTCCATGCCGTCCTGCCTCTCTGGCCTTGAGTGAGGTAATTGGGCGCAGAAGCAGCCATTTGAGCACCACACCGGGGACTCCCCGGGTTCAACCATGGGTGGGGTCCATCATGGAGACCACGAGGAAAGAGAAAAACCCAGGAGAGATTGATAACGAAGGAAGTACAATGGAATTTTCCGGGTTCGGTATCTGCAGAAAAGTCCCATGCCACTGCAGACCTCTTCAGAACCTCATTGGAGGGGTTAAATTAATCACCTTGGTAACCAGCTGACCACAGAGTCCGGGTGCTGGTGAGGAGCCGGTGTGACCGAGGACCAAAGTCGGGCGTTACGACCGGCGGCAATCGGCTCGAATCTCCGCGCGACCCGGTCAGCCAGACCCTCGGGGTTCGAGTCCAGCTAATTAGCTGCGCGCTCTTACAAGGTCTTATCCGCGGCGCCGCGGATAGCCCTGCACGCTAATAGCTTTCCTCCTTTGAGCTCGCGCTATGGACGCGGCTATCCAGTAAAGTCCAGTAATACCGTAACACCACAGCACAAAGTAAGCTGATACCGCAGAGCTTACCAGCGCTTCCCAAAGGGCCTGCTGTACCCGCCGCTCCACGCGGCTGACCCCGCCCCATTACCCAGCGTCCCCTCTGTCCCAAAACAAGGCGCACCTTCCGCCGTGTGGCGGTTATACCACGGGTCTCTCTCCCAGAGGTGAACCTCGCTCAGAACGTTCTGGATCAAACTTAATTCCCTTTGATGTCTGAGGGGGTTGGTTCAGGTCACAGCTAATTAGAGGCGTCCTTCAATAGCATTTGCGCGTACTTTAAAGATAAGAATCGGCCGGTCCGGATACTTTTTTTGTTTGTTTTTGTTTTATACCCCACCTGATGTACTGTGTTCCTTTAAGGGAAAGTCCTGGATTTATTAAAAATTTTACGAGGACCGTTTTCTTTGAAAGAAAATTTAAAAAAAAAAAAAAAAAGGAAACGCTGCAGACCGGGAAGCCGACGCGGCGGAGCCGATGACCGAATCGTCTGGACGCGGGACGGGCAATCGCGCGGCGGGATCGGCGCGGTAAATAAAAACGTCAGGGCGGTGAAATACGAGGCTAACAGCTTTCCTCTTTTCGCCTGGAAGAGGGGGGGGGGGGTGGGGTGGGGGGGGGACAGGGGGGGGACGGGGTTAGTGGGGATTAATGCGCCACTTTGCGAAAGTCAGACGTGGGGAGGGATTCTCGCCGGCCTGAGTTACGTGGACGGGGGGACTGGGGGGGGATGAGGGGGGGGCGCACCGCCTCTATAAAACTGAAATCATATCACTTAGCGGCGGATGGCTGATAGCGGCGTGTTTGAACTCGGAAAGCATAAATTATACATTGTAAACAGGGCTGTGGGAGACCACGCACTAGAACCGGGCGGGTTGGGGGGGGGGGGGGGGGGGGGGGGGGGGGGCGGTGGTGTTCATTTAAATTATGACAGAGGGTAGCTTCTCTCCCCCTCTCCCTCCATCTCTCTCTCCTTCTCTGCAGCGGTTCGTTCGTTCGGCACCCTGATTAACTTTTAAAGCCCCCTTTCTTGTAATGTTTTATTAAGCTCGCTTGACGTTGCGATAATGCGCGCGGACGGCCTGGGATTGTGTCCCGCGTCGCGTCGGAGAGAAAGGAAGGGTTCTGCGCTTCCTGCTAAGCTCCGCGCTTTGCCTTAGTCAAACACCGCATGCTGATGGAGGTATTAAAACACTGTGATTCCTCCACCCCTCCCCCTGCGCTCTGTCATTGCACACTCACTCACACACGCTCACACACACACACACACGTGCACACACGTATTCACGCATGCGCACGGACCTGCACACGAACACAGGTGTACATACGGATACACAACACACGCCCAGAAGCATGTGAGCATACGTGCGTGCAAACATGCACGTACACGCACATGCACATGCACACACCCACACACACACACACACACACACACAGGGCGCTCTGTTGAGGCTTTCCTTTCGTACATGTCAGGGCACACAAGCAGCATCGCGTTTCCAGGGGCAACGTTAAAACATTATTTGATCAGTTTCATGTGCTGCAGGGTTACAGTTTATTCCCCCCCTCTTTCCCCTATTTATTTATTTATTCGTTTATTTATTTATTTAGGCAAACCTCCCCTTCTGCCGAGTGAGAAGGTATCGATCATCTTATTCTATTTTCCGTCCTCAGGCCTGTGTGTGCCTCGGGAGTCGATAGAGCGGGATTGAAAGGGGGAGTGCATCCTCTGTGCCCCCCCCCCCCCCCCAGTACACGCCTGCCCCCCCCCCCCCCCCCCCCCACGCTTGTTGTTGCTCCCCCCTCAGATCCCTGATACAATTTTGATTAATGGCGAAGTGCTGCAGGGTCACAGGGAGCCCGAGTGCTTGTCGGGTGTCAGCTGATGCTGTCAGATAAAGGTCTTAAGCTTGGGGGGGTGTGGGGGGGGGGGGCGTTGGGGGCTCGGGGGCTTTGCCTGGGTCTAGAGTCCGAGGCGGGAGGACACGGATACTACCACAAAACCCCCCCCCCCCCCCCCCCCCCCCCCCCTCTGTCGGAGATGGGGGGCCGGCGGGTTGGGGGGGGGGGGCAGATGTGAGGGGGGTGTAGGGGCGGGGCGCTGACCTTGTCCGCGTCTGTCGGACCCCGGAGACTCCGACCCCCCGCGCTGGAGCCTGTGTAGTGTCTCACTCAGTGTGAGGGAATACTGAGAGGAGAAGAGAGGGAAGGGATGGGAGGAGGGGAGGGGAGGGGAAAAGAGGAGGACAGGAAAGGAGAGTGGAGAGGAGGACAAGAGAATAGCGAAGAGGGGAGAAGAAGAGATGAGAGGATAGTGGAAGAGATTAGAGTGAAGGGGAAGAGAGGTGAAGAGGTGAGGACCGGAGAAGAGATGAGAGGGAGGTAAAAGATGAGAGCAGAGGAGAGGAGGACAGGTGAGTAGTTGAGCTGAGAGAAGAGAGGAGATGAGAGGAGATGAGAGAGAGAGAAGAGAGGAGAAGAGAAGAGAGGAGAGGAGATGAGAGAAGAGAGGAAATGAGAGGAGAAGAGAGGAGATGAGAGGAGAGGAGATGAGAGGAGAAGAGATGAGAGGAGAGGAGAAGAGATGAGAGGAGAAGAGAGGAGAGGAGAAGAGAGGAGAGGAGAGGAGAGGAGATGAGAGGAGAAGAGAGGAGAGCAGAGGAGAGGAGAAGAGAAGCGAGGAGAGGAGATGAGAGGAGAAGAGAGGAGAGGAGATGAGAGGAGAGGAGAGGAGAGGAGAGGAGAGAGAGGAGAGGAGAGGAGAGGAGAGGAGAGAAGATGAGAGGAGAGCTGCAGTCCCAGCACTCTGGCCCTGATAATTATCATCTTTCTGACTCATGCTCCATGAAAAATGCATACGGGGGGAATGAAGCCACTTCTCTCTTCCGATGTATTTTTTATTTCTTGTTTACGCTGCAAAGGCATCCTTTCAGAAAGCTCTTTTTTCCCTCGTTTGTTTAGATCTTTTTGTGTTTGTTTTTGGCCCTTCCGTGACCTTCTCCTATTTTCCTTTTCTGAAGTAAACTTTCGCTCAGAAGCTGGCCAGCTGTCACGTTTATTTTTTTTTTCTTTCTCGGGGTTAACGTCCTTTCTGCGACGCGGCCGTCTATCTCCCCGGCCACCTGTTCGGACCCCCGAAACCCGCGTCATTTTCGGGGCTTCGCCGCGGTCCTCTGAAACCGTTCGTTTGAAGCCTCCTTTTGATTGAGCCGTTCGCCCTTGAGCGCATTCCAAGTCCCGCCCGTCGCCGTCATACCGCCGCGGTGCGCGTTTTCGGAAATTGCGAGCGGGGGGTTTGCGTCGCTCGCCCCCCCCAGCTCGACGTGCGGTCGGGGGAGGAGGGGCTCCGCCGCGGCCCGGCCTTCGCTTCCTGTCTGGCGGCGCGGGCGGGGTCGTTTCGGCGTGCGTCGGAAGCGAGCCTCCGCCAGGGGACTTTATTCTGCGCTGCGGTCCAGAGAACGAGAAGCGTTCGTTTATCTCCTGCTTTAAAATCCCCTTTCAGTGGGGGATTTACTGTAGGGCTGGACAATATGGCCGCAGTGATGTATTCAAGAGACTCTTGTGGCTCAGCTCCCAAAAGACATGCTGTTCTAATTGTGATAAATAAAACCCTGAACACACACACACACACACACACACATATATACATACACACACATACCCACACACACACGCACGTACACTAGTGTCTGTCAAAAGGGCACACACTAAGGGAATCAAGAAACACACACTAAATACATACTTGCACGCAAACACACACAAATATCACGGACGTTCTCGTTCACATCATATACACGCGGATACACGGACATGGAAGCACAAACACACTCTTGGACACACACACACACACTCACATTGACACACGCAAGGCGGGGCGGGGCGGTCTTCAGTGGGGGGGGTTTGGGATGGGGGGGTGGCTTACCCCAGCCGTGCACCCGGGTGGCACGGGGCCTGCACGCGCATGTTCACCGTCCCCAAGTCCGGCATGATGTCACCTGCCCCGCCCACAACCACTGAATGCATGCTCCCACTCCCTGTCGAGAACACCATCGCCTCTCCTCTCTGAGCCCTGCCCCATCCGCAACCGTGAGCCGTGGGGTCGCTCTTCTGAACCACATTAGCTTTAGCGCCTTAGCGTCGTCCCGCGCGCTGGCAGACAAACGGGGGAAGTCCGTGTCGCGCTAGCGGCCTTTCCAGCGCCAGCCTGGCCCCCGACGCTGGGGAGACGCCGTCGAGGAAGCCCCTCCCCCCCCCCCCCACCGCCAACTCACGTTCCTCTCCGTCAAATCGGGCGACCTCCACATGACCCACGTAAACAAAACGCTCTTTTGAAGGCGCGTCGCCCGGACCGGCGTGATAACATCGCTCGTGTGTGATATGAGTGCATGTGTGTGCTTGTGTGTGTGTGTGTGTGTGTATGTAATATCTGTGTGTTTGCATGTGTGTGCAACCTCCACATGACCTGTGTAAACCTGCGTGAACAACAGCGTCACTCTTCTGAAGGCCCATCGTCAGCGTAATAACATCACTCGTGTGATATGAGTGTGTGTGTGTGTGTGTGTGTGTGAGTGTGCATGTGTGTGTGCGTGTGTATGTTTCTCTTAAGCCGTCACACTCTGGACATTCTTTGTATATAACAGACATGTGCTCCTCTGTTTCATCCTCTTGTTCTTATCACTGAGATACAGTTCAGCCTCTGCCATGTCAGACACTCACACACACACACACACGTGCACACACACACACGCACACACACACACACACACATGCACTCTCACACACACTTGTTTGCACATACTCACAGAGGTTATCCCTCCTCCCGGTGAGTTTGTGTGATCCCACACTCTCAACACACTCACACACACACACACACACACACGCACACACACTCCTGTGCACGCACTCACAGAGGTTATCCCCTCCTCCCGGTGAGTGTGTGTGACCCCATTAGCGCATTCCCAGATAGGGCTGGGGGGGTCTTATCTACCCTGACTCATTAATTACACTTTGTTCCCCTAAGTGATCTATTTCTGAGACGACCCCCCCCCCACACACACCCCCTGCCCCCCCATCCTCTGACACCCCTCCACAGTCCACTCGGAGGCTACCTCCTCTGTGATAAAGCCTCAACGTGCGGCTCAATCGGATCAGGCTCTCTTCCGCACCTAGCGCGGGACGCCGTCCTCGTGCGCGTCGAGTTCAGTTAGAAAAACGGCTTCTAATTGGAGGGAAGCTGACGAAGGACCGCCCCCCCCCCCCCCCCCATTCAGACAGCCCCCTCCCACCCACCCACCAACGTGAACTCAGGCCTCCAGGCTTCATTTCGGAAGAGACGATAGCCGCGTGGCTGTTTACATCGTCGGGCTGGTGGATTAGCTCAAATGTTTTGTCGCATTAAATATAGCGGTACTGTCCTGCACAGCGAAACGGCCTGGCGTCGATACCTTTCCGGCAGCGGGGGGGCTGTGTGCGCACTAATGCTAACGCTATGACTCACCGCGAATAGAAGTACAGGTGTGGCTATCCTCGTTAAAGCTTGCGGTGGGCTAATGACGCTAACGTGTTTGCGCGTGACTCATAAACCAAGCCGAGCGCTCAAACTTTGTGGTTTTATTTTAAACATCAATGCGTATGTGTTGCTCTGATAGACCTGTATTAAACACGGGATCTGTTTTCAGCAGTTCTTTTTTCTCTTTTGGACTTCACTGTTGGCACGGAGACGCGAGCAACAGGCTTATTGTTTACTTCTGTGTGTTGGCACATTGGGGCCCCTTTAAAAAAAAAAAAAAAAAAAACAAAAATGGTATCACTTCTACACACTGAAATATCAGTTGCAATAGAGGCAGCAGTGTGACAGGTCCGGCCCATGGATCTCTGAGTGATGTCATCACCCCCCCCCCCCAAACTCCTCACAGCCCCCCCCCCCCCTCGCGGCCGCCAGGTGTCCGTTGTTCCAGGCAGCCCCCAGAGGGTCAGGTACCACCTGATCCACCCCCCAGCTCTTCCCACCCTCCCTCTGTCATTTTCTCTTTCTCTCTTTCTCCCTCTCTCTCTCTCTCTCTCTCTCTCTGCAGTATCGCTCTTTCTCTCTCTCTCCTGGGCTCGGTGTGAAAGGACACACCGCCCCCCCCCCCCCCCCCCCTCCAGCCCACAGTCAGGCGGGACTCTTTTCTCTTCCTGTTCTCTTTCTCTCTCTTCCTGTTCTCCTTTTTACCGCGTTTGTGTCCGCTCCCTTCCCCAGACCGCCGTCCGATTCCCCTGCCCAGCGTCTGGAGCCGTGGAGGGAGAGAGAGAGAGAGAGAGAGAGGGAGTGGGAAGAGAGGTGGAGAGGGAGAGAGAGGAGAAGAGATAGCGGGGAAATGTGGGGCTGTGGAGAGAGAGAGAGAAAGAGATGGAGAGAGTACGAATGCGAGAGGCAGAGAGAGAGATACATACATACACAGTGCCTCAAGTGCAGAGAGAGAGAGGGATTGGGAGAGAATGAGTGGGAAAGAGGTGGAGAGGGAGAGAGGAGAGATAGCAGGGAAATGTGGGGCTGTGGAGAGAGAGAGATGGAGAGAGGCAGAGAGAGAGAAAGAGAGAGAGATACATACTCACTCACAGAGCCATAAGTGCAGAGAGAGAGTGAGTGAGTGTGAGAGAGAGAGGGAGAGGGAGAGAGAGAGAGGTAGCGGTAGCGGGGAGATGTGTGCTGCTGGCTCCAGGAGCAGCGCTGATTCATGTGTAAATTGCTCTTTATTGTGAGCCCTGTGGAGAGTACACACAGAGATAAGAGGCATGGGGGTCAGGGCTCGGTACGGGCCTGGTTCTCCTGTGGCCTCAAAGACAGCCTTGTCACTGATCATCAGATAGGACAGGGGGCGAACACGAGCGTGCACGCTCGTACACGCTCGTACACGCTCGTGCACGCTCGTACACGCTGGCGCGTACGCACATCTGTGGATACGCACACGTACGGGCGCATGTATTCACGGGTGTATACACACACACATGCACAGTCACACATGCATTTGTACACACAACAGACACATTGATATTTTTTGATTGACAGTACTATTCATAACCATGCAGGTTTGTTCTTTAGAGAGTGCCAACAGCATCACGTTTCGAGCCGCGGTCGCGCTAACGTCAGTTGGTTTATCCATTTGTTTTGTTTTTTCCTTTTTTAGCCCTGAGAGCCGTTCGCTGCTTCCGCTCGCAGGGAACAGGAGGCGGGAAAACCTGTCGCTTCCAAACAGGCTTTACCTTTTTTTTTTTGTGCCGTTTTAATTGTCGTCAGCTTACGCACGGCTGAAGGTAATGAGGCAGTAAAGTGAGGAACGTGCCGGAACACGCGGGAATTGAGTTCCTGGTTGGGGGGTGAGGGGGGGTGCGGAGACTCATTGTTTTTCGCCATTTTGTCTCACCCCCCAGACTCCCGGTAGACTCGGGCTGTCTGAATTAGCAGGCACTTAAACAGGCGGAGGTATTATTTGCACTTTGTAAGGCGACAACACCCTGCCACATTATGAATATGCCGGAGCAGTAATGAGAGCAGAGCTGCACTAGGGGCAGGCCTCCTGCAGCCCCCGCTATGCGCCTCCTCTGATTGGCCGTCTGCTCCGTCACTCATTTTCAGTATGGGAGGGGGCGCCGTGCCACTTCGACCTTCGTTTTCAGAGCGATGCATTTACGCAAGTATTACATCTTTCAGAGAAATATTACCAGTTCTTTTTTATTTGTATTAATAACTCTGGTCATTAAATTTAAGGTGCCGTGTAAGCGAAAACAAAAGTAATACTTCAGTTAAATGTGCCCTTCAAAGTTAAAGGGATCACTCACTTTCTGGGTCTTTTAAAATATTATTTCAGCTTTTGGTTGTGTTTTAAATTGGCTCAGACCATTTTTGCGCGAGATGAAGGATACTTCAGATATTTATAGAAGTTTCTCGACTTTTTTTCCGATAAGAAAGAAAACACACTTCATGTTCAGCCTGAGGAGACGTAGCATTGCTTCACAAGCTGCTGAGCTACTTGAAGTGTGTTCTCTGGCTTCAGATCACAAACCTCTCAATGCTCTATACCTGGCATTGTAAAAGCCAGAAGGTCATTGGAAACTTATATAATATAATATAATCCTTCATTGCGCTTCATTCAGCTATATACAAAATATAATCCTTCATTGCGCATGAAACAAGCTGAACCAACCAAAAACATTTATAAAAACTGATTTGATATCAAAAACCCCAGAAAGTGAACCATCCCTTGAAGGGAAATGTATCATGATGGTTAGATTGTACCATCCCAAGTCCTTTCTGCAGGCCGGTAGAGTGATAGACTGAATGTGTTTGATTTGCTCCTCTAACGAAAGACTTTTTAAAACCCAGCACACTGGCTTTTTTAAGATGGTGTGGGGGGGTGGCTCTTCTCTGTGTTTAGAATGAGTGCATACACCTCTGCATTCCCATACCAGTGCTAGCCAGATTAGAGTATTGATTCGTCTACACCTATGACCTCTTCCTTCTCTCTCTCTCTCAAATTCAAATTCAAATGCTTTATTGACATGACATATTTAAAAATGCTATACTCTATACTCTATATATCCCCCTGTCTTTCTCTCTCCCTTCTATTGTTTTATCTGTAACCCAGATTGTTGGTTATGTATGTGCAATGAGCACTGTGTATGTGCACACACTGCATTTGTGTGTGTGTGTGTGTGTGCGCGCGTGCGTGTGTGTTTATGTGCGTGCATGTGTGTGTGTGCCTGCATGTGTGTGTGTGTGTGTGTGTGTGTGTGTGTGCGTGCATGTGCGTGTGTGTGTGCGTGCATGTGTGTGTGTGTGCACGCGTGTGTGTTTATCAGAGCCCAGTGTTTCTGACGTAGCGGGCGATGGTGCGGTTCTTAGCGGGCGATGGTGCGGTTCTTGCGCGTGCGGTCCGTCCCGGGGCCTGGCCGCTACTTGGACCCGAGCGCAGCCTGGCGTGGAGGCCCTCTGCCCGCTAGCGCAGAGAGCCCTTTGTGAGGCGGACGGGTATAGAAACAGAATCTCCCCCTCCCCCCTCCCCACCCCCCCTTTCACACGGAACGGACAAACAAAAACACGTCCGCCGAGCTAGCGGGGCTCGGAGTGTTTACCATTTAAATCCCGACCAATGACGAGGCCGGATCAAACAAAGGCCCTCGAGCCGGAGGGAAGAGGGCTGCTGTTTACAGTGATAGTCTTTTACACTGTCCTCTTCCCCCCCCCCCCGTCCATCCCCATTCAAATATGGCCCCCGAGCCTCGGCGAACGTTTCAATGAGACGCAAATGGGGGCGGGGGGTGGGGGGGGGGGGGGGGGGGGGCGATGGAGGGGGGGGGGGTCTGTTTGTTAGAATCTGCTCGCCCTCCCCTCCTCTCAAAATCAGTCGAGTGGTGTCTTTCCAAAATGGCCTTTCGCGTGAATCATTGTGGTTGGGGCTGGAGTTCTGCGAGATTCGTTTGGAGAAATATTGCCACGGCCAGGTGTTCGGATTTCCTTTTGCTCTTTGTGGTTCATTAACATTTCATAACTCGGCATTTCTAAAAGATTATGTACTGGCATACTCGGCAGGAGAAACGTAGAAGTCTTCAGAAAAATGATGAAGACATTATTGGCGTCTGAAAACATCTTTGAAAAGCCCTAAGTATTGTGTATGAAGGGTTAGCATCATATTTTTTTATGTTCGGAGTAGGCATTATCAAAGCAAAAATGTTCTTTCATCTGTGTCCATGCATTTTTCTTTTCTTTCTCGTTATGTCTGTTTCGCTTTCATTTCCCATGGTTTGCTTTTAATGACCAGCTTCTCATTTAGGCCGCATCGTCATTCAAACAAAGAAAATGTTTTGTTTTCGGCATTACGTGTAAATAATACGCTACTGAATAGAATTACCTCGAGTAAAAAAAAAAATTACCATAGGGTGCTTGTGGACGTATTGAATTTTTAAAAAAAAATGTGTGATCTCGCAAGTCGCGCTTCTTCAAAAAAATTTCAGACAAAAAAAAAACGTTACTGAATGTATTTCGGATTAGCAGAATTCTTCACAGCTTCAAAAAAAAAAAAAAAAAAAACATAAAAAAACAGCAGAGTGAATTGGCAGCCATCGCGCCGGTTAAGTGCATGATTGGCCTATTTAGCAACGAGTGCTTCGGCATTCAGGGGAAATGTACACAGATGTAATTTGTGTCATTGAATTCCTCGTTTATTGGGCTTAAACATGAAAACAGCCCTGCGCAAACACAGCGGGAAAATACTTCGCGGCGAGAGAAACGCGCCTCGTTCGAAAAGCAGCTTCGCCGCGGGCCTGTCTGCGGCCAAACTTTGTTTTAAACGTTTTTTTTTTTTTTTTTTTTTTTTTTTTTTCCTGGTCCCAAGTTAAGAACAATCAAGCGAATGTCTTAAAAGCTTTGCCGTGACCTGGTTGGGGCTGTCATTGAGACGTGTGGCATAGTGGGGGCCTGTCTCCTGGTAGGTCGGGTTCTGCCGAAGGGACTTTAGAGGACGGACGCTCGTATCACATGACACTCGTTTCACATGACCTGTCCTTGGTCTCATGCTCTCCCATAAAGACTTCTAAAGAGGTTTTTATAAAAGCACGGCCCTTAAAAGCAATCAAGGCCAGCCATTTACTTAAAAATAACACTTTGTTACCAGGCAGGGGTTCGTTCAGTATACACCCTAGTTTTATATACTTAATTGCTTTATTTTTTTACATTTTGTTTTTATGATTTTCATAATGCGAAAAGTGTAGAGTGATGATTTCAACAAGTCAAGGTTCTCTTTCAATTTATGTAGAAATATTAAGTCCCCACGACTGGGCCTCAGGCCTATTTCAGTGTTTCAGCTTTCTAATTTATACGTGTGTGTAATGAGTTTAGAATTATATATATATATATATATATATATATATATATATATATATATATATATATATATATATATATATATAAAATGACATGTATAAATGAGTTTTGCCGCATTGTTTTCCTCAACATATCAAAAACCCTGAAATAATAAAGTAATTAAATATGTGTGGGAAAAAGATCCCACTTACCGGGAGTAATTAAACATGAATGCCATTATGGTGGTATCGTCAACTTTCTGAGTGTGTGTGAGCGTGTGGGTGTGTGTGTGAGAGAGAGAAAGAGAGAGAGAGAGAGAGAGAGAGAGAAGAGAGAGAATTCTCCATGAACCTGATTAATTTTCACAACGCGGCTCGTGTTCTCGGAGAACAGATGCAGTGGCCATTTCGCCGCGTTGCCCTCTGGGGTTTGTATTGTAAGACAGGAGAGGTCTTATCCTGTGAGCAGAGCCGCCTCCAGCTCCCCGGGCGAGTAAGTCCACGTTTGGTCAGTTAGCCAAAGGCGGCTTTGTGTACGCTGTTAGCGGGAGCTCTGTTAGCACGGCGCGCTGAGGGCCCCAGACACCTGTTCCCGTCTTGTTTGTCCAGAGTTGACACCGGTTTTAGACACCAGTCAGTGACCAGGCAAAAGAATTATTGTATATATGGGGGTGCGAGGTCTTCGAATGCAAGGAACAAGCATATCATTGGTAGAGAAACAGTATATAGGTGGGAAATCATAGACCTTGTCTATCGGCAGCTAAGACTTGTGTCCACTCCTCTTGTGGAATATTCACTTTCCGTCAATGCTATGTTACTGCTGCTTCTTGTTTGCAAGATTGCTCCAATGTTCACAATTAATTAGATTTAAAATATAATGTATAAGTAAACCAATTAATGAATAGTGTTTGCACGTTAAAATATGCATTTCTTGTTAATATGTATCAGTATTATTAGGCAGTATTTATACGTGGAAACGGTGTTTGTCGAATTGTGTTGGATTTAAGTGGCATATGTTTCCAGTGTTTAAAATTTGATTTCGTATGATGTTAAGAAATCCGCAAAATCTATATTTATTTAGGTTCATTTTAATACATTATATTTAAGCAATCAATGTTACAGCAAACCCTTGGCACTTCATTCCTCCATTAATGTAATTATAAATTATGAAAAAAAAAGTTCAATTCAAATAATATAGGCCATTAGTACACAAGCAATTAAGTAGCACGGCTTTAAATAATGTACCACAGATGGAAACTAATTATAACAAGCGTGCTTTGATTTTTTTTTCCCCCCGTTCCTTTTTTTCTTTCCTTTTTTTTTTTTTTTTTTTGCAAGTATTTCTCGGGGCGTCACTTTGAGTTTTCGTTCACCTTGTATTTGTTTTGAAATCTGTTACAATCAGAGGATTACCATTTGTTAGAGCAGGCTGCTTTTTGGTCTGGGGAAAATAAAATGAAAAAAACATGGCCCACAGCTATGACAAGATTCCTCTAACACCGAATGTGAAAGTTCCCTCAGCCTCATCCCCAACAACAATAATATAATAATAATAATAATAATAATAATAATAATAATTCAGGAAGGGTGTGGGTTATGGTTGGATGTAAAGAGTGTAAGTGGCTCAGAGATCAGGCGGCTGCTTCGTTGTCCTGAAGGAGATCCGGTGGATTTGACGGGCGAGGTGTGACTGAGCAGGATCGAATGGGGGCTGCGTCTGTTTCCTCCACAGCGTATAAAATGACCGGGGGAAACAAAGAACAGACGGCGGCCAATAAAATCGCCCGGACAGCGAGGACCGCGAACGCGACCGGACTCGAGCCGCTGCGGCTTCTTAGCCTGACCGCTGGCCTCAAAGCCGGGAGGAGGGGGAGGGGCAGGGGGGGGGGGGGGGTCGTCCGGAATAATCCGCTGGGGGTTCTGCAAGGGTCAGCGCTCGGCCTCACGCATGCACAGTTTGGGTTTTTTTTTAGTTTGTTTGTTTTGTTTGTTTTGTTTGTTTTGTCTGTTTTGTCTTTTTTGTTTGTTTGACCTCTTCCCCCCCCCCCCCCCCCCCGCACCCGTTCCGGCTGTCTAGAAGCAGCGCTCCTTGGCGTTTGTGGGCACGGGGGCGTTGTGAAGGCGCTAGTGTTTTTGCGAGGACCAGGGCAGCGCAGTAAAAAGGAGAACCACCTCTGAGTAACCAACCACAGACCACCTGGAAGCAACACACAGGCCAGACGGCAGTTTACAGCATTGCTTTTATTTCACTGTGGCTTCTTTTAAACGATACACTTGAACTCCCGGAAAATTGTGCAGTATAATACGACTTTGAAAAAGCCTTAAAAAAAAAAATGAGCCTCGTCATCGCCCAATAAATGTCTTTCAAACTTTTTGCTTTAATGTCATTGGAAAAAGAATAGTTTAATGAATATACATGGCAACCATATATTTCATACTGAGTACACACACACATACATGAAACTAAAAGTTAATGTCCAATGAAGTTTATACATATAACTCTCAATACGCTTTGCTCTACAGAGTGGCTTGTAGAGTGAATAGTACATCAGGTTGTAGTCTGCCCCATAAAAGTAAACAAAAAGATGAGCAGAAAAAGACTGTATTTGCAACCTGAAAATCTATTTTGGTTGCTTTGTGCAATTATATTTTAATTGCTGATACATTAATTAATTAGAACGCAGGACTGGGCAGTCATATCAAATAAAGATGTTTGATAAAAGACAGACCTTCGAGACAAGTGGAATCCTCTGGTTGGTTGAGAAGGCTAAGCCCTTCCCGGCGGTCATCTGAAATAGAAATGACTTCTCAGTTCAAGATGTTTAATCAATTCACAGACCTTTTAAAGACATCATCTAGATTTGTTGAATAAATGAGCACTACCGTGTACCAATGTACCAACCCTCTAAGTCGTTTTGGATAAGGGCAACTGACAAATAAATATATTATAAATTACATGATTTAAAAAAATAATTATTTGTATCTCAATTGTTCTTTAAAGTATGTACATATATATATATATATATGTTGCTTATTATTTTTGCTATTTTAAATAATGATTCTCTAGAGTCAGAACATTAAAAGTGGATATTAATCCTGTGCAATAGTAACGTCAAAAGTAATGCCAGGAAAGTAATAAAAATGTGTAGCATAGTGACGCGTCGGTGTTGTGACATAGATGGGCAGATGGGGTGAGAAGAAGTGTTTTGGTGAGAAGAAGACCTGTTTGTGGTGCACGGCAGGTGAACCCCTGAGCTGTGGTCAGTCAGAGGGCAGTCCCCCAGTACTCCAGCAGGTGAATATCAGGCGCCGCCATTGATCTTCTATTGTACTTATCCTCGCGCTCCTACGTGAGAGAAAAAAAAAAAACTGGAATCAGAGAACTCCCCCCCCCCCCCCCCCCCCCCCTTCAAATTGGTTATAAATTATGAATAAGAGAGGTCGGAGGCTACGTCTGGCCTTGTCCCGCTGAGACCCCCAGCACAGGTGAATGGCATTTCTGTGAGTAGGGGGGTGGGGGGGGGTTGGGTGGGGTGCATTATTAACTCCATGATTGCCAGGTTTGATAAACTTGACCCAAGGCGCGGATCACCCTGTTGTCCATTAAACCTAAACGGCATTCTCAATCCGCCCCACCCCCCTTCACCTCTGGCGGCCCTGGGGGGGGGGTCAATCTAATAAACACGGGGTCAACACTACAGACACCTGAGTACGGACAGTGGGCGGAGCCTGAAAGGTGCTTTTCCTTTTTTTTTTCTTTTTTGTTTGTTTGTTTCTCCAATTGCATCCCCCCGGGCCCGGCAGGCAAGGGGATGCCAATACCGACCGCGAAAAGAATTATCTGGAAAGACGCGGGCATCGGCAATCCCTTCGTAAAAAGTGTCGGCGGAGGGGAACGTCGTCAGACGCGCGCCGCTCGCCTGGGGGTCCCGCACGCTGATGCGTTGCGAGGCGGCGTTGCCAGGACGCATTATCTCCGTAATGGAGCGCTGATTATTATCTGCCGAGGGTAAATCAAGGCAAAATTGGCAGGATCCAGCGCCGGTTACGGCTGGCTTCCCCGCGGCGGCTAGGCCCCAGCGTTCCCCGGGACGACCGCGCTGTTGTCGTAGCGGATCACGGTCCACGGTCACGCGCGCGGCACCATGGGATCGCCACACACACACACACACACACACACGCACACACACACACACACACACGTGCGCGCGCGCGTTGCTAAGCAGCCGTGCGCGGTGCGAGCGGGAACGCGCCGTCGTAGCTGCTTACGGGCCCGGTGTTGGAATCGCCGGCGGTAACCGTAGCGCTGACCTGTTAGCGCGCGCTCACAGAAGCGCCGTTAGGCGGCTCTGAGGAGACGGATGGCAGTCTGCCGTGCTCTTCCGAAACGGATCCGGGTGCTCGGGGTTTCCTCGGTCCGGAACGCAACTTCTCTCTCACCTGAAATGAAAAAGAAGCCAAACACGTGCCAAACACATTTGAATTGAAATTTGAATTGAAAATTTGATTTTTATTATTTATCTGTTAGCTTATTGGTTGTAACTTTGAAATAAATATCTGCTGAACGGTCATTGCATTGCAGTATAGGAATTCCCCCACTGTACGCAGCATTTATTCCATGCTACTGCTAGTCTCAATTTCATGCTGTATTTGGCATTTGTTTATAGTTTTCTCTTATGTACCCTGTTGCTGGCACTTAAACAGTTCAATGGAAATTGTATTTATTCCAAATGTATCGTTACGAGACCAGAGAATTTTTTTTTATTGGCTGCCCGTGGGAGAGCACTCTGACACAGCAGTGGATGTGTACCCAGCTATGTCTTCGCAACAGGGAGAGTGAGGACCAAACATCTCTTGTCCCCCAGTTACAGCATGTCCCTGTCAACTCCCCCACCCCCTCCCCACTCCTGTTCTTGCATATCAAAGATTTATGGTAATCTGTGCCCCCCCCCCCCCCCCTCTTTCTGCTTCTCAGGTACGGAGCGACATGAGCTGACTTCGTGGAAGAGTTTCCACTCCATTTTCAAGTTCTTCGATGAGACCCTCCAAGCTCAGGACATTGACTCCAGATCCTCTGCTACGGTGACCAGGCGCAGCTCCAACAGAATTAAACACGAAGAATTTTAGAAGAAGTACAGATGTGTGTGTGTGAGAGAGAGTGTGTGTGTGTGTGGGGGCGGGCGGGGAGGGGGGGGGGGGGGGGAACCACATCCTTTTTCCTTTCCTTCTTCTGTCCTCAATGTTTTTTTTTTTTTTGCTCGCGGAAAGAAAAAAGAGACCGTCTTCCCCCGTTCCCCTAAACGCATTGTTTTATTCTCAGAGCACCGGGTCCTGGTGTATACATCTAAATAGTGTTTTGCATTATTTCCGGATGACTGCAACTGTCAAAGCAATATGGGTTCACCGTTCGTGCTTCCTGCGGTCTGTAGCCTGGATTTGGTGCTGCCCGTCGGTGCCGAGATTAAGGATGACAGCAGCTCAGCGCCGCGCGCCGTAGCGCACCTCTAATTGCCCTGACATCGCCCTGAACTGAGCTAATGCTTCGACTGCACCGGCTCCCCCAGGTCCTAATGCTTGAAGTTCATTTCTCCAGCCTCCCCCCCCCCCCCCCCCTCGGTTTTCCCCTTTTTTATTTAAAATAAAACATACTAATTATGGCGATGATAAATAGGCCCAAAACAGTTTTTCGTCTCCTCATAATAACGTATATGCTGATTTTAGGTCCGAGTGAAGTGTGTTTTAGTCCTGATTCTGTCGTGTGTTTTTTTTTTTCGTGTGTGTGTGTGTGCCTGTTTTTTCTTTGACTTTCTGTTTCCATCCCACTTCTGGTTTTGTTAGTATCCGTTTTCTTGTTCTGCTTGATGTCAAGCCATATGTACAGTTAGTGGGCTGCCTGGTAATATCAGTGAGGTTTTGTCACAGTTTTTAACAGGATTGTAATGCACAGATTTCCAGATTTCAATATTGCAGCTATGACTAGATATCCGACCCCACAAAGTTCTGACGTTATTAATATTCTTTTTTATTTTAAGAATGTCTACAGCTTGTATTTTATTTTCAGTGTCCTTTTTTTGATGTGCTATGAAATTGATTCCTGGAGATAAGGAGGAAACAGTAATATAGCCATAAAATGTCCTAGATTAGGAGTAGAGGATATACATTGTACAGGTTTTAAATCGCTTGAAGTCGAGCATCTAAATTCGTTTTTAGTAATATCTCATTTTGGCAGATAAGGCATTTCAGCAGTCATAACATTCCAATATTTATCCGTTTGCGTTGTCAGGAAATCCCAAGATTTCAATTTTATATTAGATTACTTCAATGTTTTCACAACATAACACGTTTTTTTTTTTTTTTAACTATTATATACTGTGTCTCACTTTTAAGTATTAGAGTGGTGGTGTACCTCTCCATAGCCCACTCTGGGATGTGAAATGTGAAATAATCCTAGTTTTCAAAAAGCCGTCTTGAACACATGCTAACGCCCCAGTGTCAAACCTAAAGTATGATTTCTGATTATATTAATTTATTCTTCCTGTGATATTAGAGTATTGTATGCCCTGTTAAAGCCATCCTGAGAAAGTTTTGTGTCTGACTGAAGGATTTAACACCAAACAATATTTAAAGTTAGACATAGAACGGCAGGTTCAATTAACGGTTTTGCTGTGTTGGTCATAATTTCTTAAAATCGTACTCCGTCTTAAATTTACCATCTGACTACAAAAAATATATAAATTAAAGTAAAATAATAGTTACATTTTAGGCCATTTGAGACCTCGCTTCTGCTATTTTTAAGACGACATCTGTACATGAGACCTAAAATTAAGTTTAGCTTGGAGAGTTGCTTTAGATTTAGGACACGATTAATATCAAAAGTTGCTTATCATTGCTCGATGTTAGTATAGGTTTTCTAACGGGGTTTGCATACGAGTGATATAGAGAGAATGCACAGTTTAACTTAGTTTTTCTTCGTATTTCTATATTGTTGCCTTAGGACTAAACAAAATTCAATCGGCCTCAATGTGTACTGGTAAAATTGTTTTTTAGACAGCCCAACAAGCCATACGTGATTTAATCTAACGTTTTTAACAGAGCAGCCTTAAACCAAATCTTAAGCACATTTGATATGTAAATTGTACCTAATTTTAACAATTATTCTTGAAAGGTTTTTTAATCAGACGATTAACGCATTTTTATTCATGGGATAGTTCTTCATCACAAAGAAATTCGAGTACTTTGTTAGCATTTATGGAACTGGCAAAGGAAATATGTTTTGTACTAGTTTCACTTAAATTTATGTTTTGATAAATCATCAACCATATTATCATAAAAAAGGAGAAAAAAGAAAAACACTTCCAATCACTAATGTTTATTTACTTATCTGTTGCTCGCCGCCGTGATAATTACCCAAGTATGGTTATGCAATTGTCATTTTCATAAATGTACTGATATTGCTGTAACTGAATAAAATTGTTTGTTTAAATATTTTGCTTTGCTCAGACTCCTATGTCCGACCTGCAGGTTGGCAATATTGGGGTTTTTTTTTTTTTTTTTTTTTTGCGCATAAAGTGTATTGTTCACAAATTGTTGACCTGAAATTTTGATATTTATTATTATTATTATTATTATTATTATTATTATTATTATTATTATTATTATTATTATTTTCATATTTAAGCTATAATGCGTATACTAAGTGTATTCGGATATCACCAGCTATTTTGAGGAACTTCATCAAACGTTCAGTCAACAAACTCCTATAGCAAGCTATTTCCTGGGAAAGTAAGTAGGCTATATTTTCAGATCTATATCTATGACATTGCGACTTGCACCACCAGAACTAGCACTAGGTTTAACGTTTACAGTTGTAAAATTGGTTGCACATTGGTTGAATTAAAACGTACTCTGTAGTTCTCGAAAAAAAGTTGCAGGGAATATAATCTAACGGTATGGGGGGGCGGAGGGGGCATTAGTTATGAAACAGAATTAACCTGTTGCTAGTCCTTGGTTACTGTTTTTTTCTGAATTCATCGTGTAGTCTAAAGGACAGCCTAAAGTTTTAAAAGTGCCTGGAGTCATTGCTTATCCCGTACTGGAATTGAACTCTAAACTCGGGGGTGTTTATTTTTCAGCGCTAACTCGGATTCATGCTTTCCAAATGAATGTCGTTTGCAGAAAAGGAGGTTTTCTTTCTGAAGCCTGGCTGTCAGCGTGGTGTTATGTGCCGCTTTGTGTGGTCCAAGAATTTTAACAATGTTAAAAAAAAAAAAAAAAAAAAAACACATTTAATGCGTTTCAGCCCAACCTTCGTGAGCGTTTTTTATTTGTCAGCTAAACTTCTTTCGAAGACACAAACCAATGAAAATGCTTGTTAAAGTCATCGATGACTAAGTGAAAAGGCTGAAGAAAGTAAACATCAATTAAGACATTGAAAAAGGTGATTAATCTTTACTAAGAGAGTCATATCTCTTTAAGGTTTACAACATCATTTGTTTTAACGTGGTGAAAACCGATAAGGTCATTAAACGCCTCCTCAATAAATCTTTAGAAATCTTTCCATTAACCTCGAAACAGCAAGTGGAAAGCGGTACCACCAGTAAAGATCTCTCATACCGTGTCAGGTCAGTGATAAATAAAAGTATTAAATCACCCATAATCATCGTAATGCTGCCGCAGTCCTAGCGCTCTCGCATTCAGAACGCTAAAATGTACAGCATGTTCGAAAGGAGAGCTATAAAATCTGGAATTTTATTAACTAGAGTAGATAGGTCCTTATTGATAGTTTCGGGGCTTAAAGTTATTCATTGTGAAAATAACGTTTTAAGATCGTATAATAGGCCTAACCATCATCAAACAGATTAAAATGGTTGTAGGCCAATGTATAGGCTACATTTTATATGAATTTACTGCACACGTATACATAGTTTAAACATGCGAATCGTAAGAAGTTTCATCCAAGTGTATAACCTGATATTCGAAACCATGAATGCAACAGCCTATACAAATGTTGTTTAAATGAACATGTCGATTATCAATGGTGTCATCCATAACAACATTCAAATTGATGAATTTTATATAGGCCCCTAAGGTATTTATTTTGAAGCATAAACGTAAAATGCATTTATTGCAACATGATCATTGACTTGAAAAGCCTCACTCTCCAAACTGAAAAGCTTCATACTTTAGTCCGTTGATATTTCAATTATTTCGCGAGAAGCATTTTGTCACGCATGTTCTCGTGCCCTCCCTTACTCGCCCATTGCGCTAAATATGAACTATTTCCAAAGAACTGAACACTCTGCAAAGTTAAAACGTCACTCTTTGTCTACTTTTATTCGGGAGTACTCCACCAGATCACTGTCAGATCTCTATTTGCATAATTATATGCTCTGGTCTGGAGAAAACTAACCCCCACATTTTACGGGTCACCAAACTGCAACAATCAATGTTTTATCACATATGCTAAAGAAAACCTTAGGAAACTATCTTAAGAATCTCCGAGGAGACTCTCTCTCCCTTTCCCTCTCCCTCTACGTCTCTCTCTCTCTCTTTCTCTCTCTCTCTCTCTCTCGTAAAGAAGCTTGAACCACTGAAGAGATGTAGTGATGAAAGCAGTGCAAGCGAATTCCAGTTCTTTGCGCATTTGCTCCCCACGAGCACGGCGACCTACCAAAAGCCTAGGGTTCTCAGTGGAGTGGCTGGTCTCCGCGCGGAGGAATGTAACGTTTTCATTAGACATTCATGGGCCGACAGTTCCATTATTCCCAAAGATGAATTTAAAAAGTACTGAACTCCCATGTCTATATCTGCATTAGCCATTGTAACCCCCCTCCCCCCCCCCCCCCCCTCTTTGAGCGACACTTCAACAAAGTGTGTTCTTTTCAATTGGTGATAAACATTCTTAGATTCAGTAAATGCAATACATCACGATTTCAACTTGCAAGCTGATGATCAACTTTAAGCTCAACGGTTTAATGCTGATTTCTGTTGACTCACCTGAACTTTAACTTCAAGATTTCTGTAATAAATATGCCTATGTGGATAAATGGGTCACACATTAAAATGTCCTGTGTAAATTAAAACTGAGATTTTATTCGTGAAGAAGGAATGCATTATAAAATCCGAGATGTTATAACACTGTGTGTGTGTGTGTGTGTGTGTGTGTGTGTGGCCAAGCATATTTCATTACAACCATTGTCTGCTAAGTGCATATATATCACAAAAACAACGCCGAAAGGCCTTTAGCGGACGCCGATCACCGTTTCAATCTGCTTGGCCCGTGGATCGATGTATTATGACACGCCGCAGCGAGGGACAGAGCTGTGAAAACAAATGGCTGTGTGGGAGGTCAAAACTGTCCGGAACCCGGAAGAAGCGTGTAGGTAAAAAAAAAATGCTCTCACAGCAACATGTAACGTAAAGAGGCCTAGAATTAACACGCGCTGACTGAACGCTGCTCAACACCGAATCGAATACATTTCCGGTGCTCAGCCTGCACGAGCCACGGGGTTATACAAACAGTGCCACATCTCTGCTGTCCACATACTCGCATAACTTTACACTCAAGGTTGACAGGGTATTTCCCTACAGTTCTCAACATTGTGGGAAAAGATCTGTCGCTTTTATTTATTTAGTTTGAAAGGTGAGTGTAACCCTTAAGTTGGCTCGGTGCGCAGAAGAACCCGAAACGAGATCAAAATTAACATAAAAAGGATGTTCTTTCATGCCTGAGAAAGTGCTTACAAGTAAGCTTATACACAGCGTCGCTGGATCATATGAAGTTTTAAATTCATTTTAGAAACTTGGATTCAACTGTACTGGATGATATTCAACTCTTACATCACCTCGCATAAATACAAGAACGACATGCAAGTGAAAACGCGGGTTTAGTCTTGTCACACATCTCGACTATCTGATGCGACAGTCACTCTATCTACAGTGTCTGTTAACATTATGTAACTATCTGTTGTGTCTGTGGGCGATATGTGATTTTGACATTCTAACTCAACAGTCACTGACAGCTTCAATCCTCTCCACGCTGACTGGGCCAAAATTCGAATTATATGAGTAATGATTCATAGCGAAATACACTACAAAAACAGGATACGAGGACATTTAAGGCATAATTACTAATTGGTATTAAATGTCTTATTACTAAAACTTTTAGTCTTGATATGATTCTAAAACGGTCTATTCCAAGCGAGTATATCACTCGCCTTTTTCAGTGCCAGTTGACATTGCATATACTGAGCAAAGTGTGGTTCTATTAGTCCATGCGACTGGATTTTTACTGGTGAAACTGCGCAAATAATTATTTTAATAGGGTAGCACAACACTGAATCTCCGAAGGATATGAACTGGCAAGTCACGAGAACAGTGCCTTGATGCTGTAGTTAAGCTAATAGAACTTTAACTTTCCCTAGTACATCGAATGATTGGTAAATCGTCGTTTCAAATAAAATATCGTTCCTTTGCGCAAAATGAATGAATGAATGAATGAATGGATGAATGAATGAATGAATGAATGAATGAAAATGAATAAATAAATAAATAAATAAATAAATAAATAATAAATAAAAATCGTGTTCTTGGCGCATGGATTTGTGATGAAATCTTGCCTGTGTTAAGATTTGCATTAGCTTCAATTTTGGAAATTAAACATCGTTTCGAATTATCTTCTTTCAAAAAACTATTTTACAAGTTGTTCTATGAAACATAAACACACAGCTAAGCTAGAAAAGACATAAATTTATAGTATTAATACGAAAGTGTATCTATTTTGGGTAATGTGCGTATATCTTCAAAGTCTGGGCACAAAATGTTGCCTAAAATGAGGAAAGAATTAACATATTTACACTCTTGTATTATTATATTAATATAAGAACACAAACCATAATCTTCGAGTATAATAACGAATTATGTGAATACCATCTTACATAAAACCCTCGTCTAAAATAAATACAAATACTTCTATTATCTGAAAACGTATCCTAATATGTTGAGAATGCACTTGAACGCAAATAAAAGTTGGCTTAAATTTTTTTTCCAAAAACTATTCAAAACGGCTGATTCACGAAACCATGTTGTACAATTTAAAATGGATATTTGGATTAGCTTTAACCAAGCTGGGAGTCCGGTCCTGGTGGTTCCTTTTTGGCGATTTCTTTGAAAAAAAAAAAAAACTTGTAGGCCTGTTCTTGATTCAAATGACTTTTCTCAGTGCAATGCAATATCTACAGTCTAATTCTATGAGAGTAAAAGGGCGTTGAATGTACAGCATTAATGCGAAAAGATAGTACTGCGCCTCAGATGAACTTAACACTGTGATATAACTAAGAAACTATCAAAATGCACACATTGATTTTCAGTGTTAAATCAACTCAGATATAGTACATGTGATTCTCTTGGACTAGAAAAGCTCTGATAAAGTTAAATTTGCACCGAGTAATTTGCTGTGTACTGATTTTTGTTTTCAACATATTTTTCTGTAATTGGCTGTCATAAATCAATGCTTTAATGCTATCATTATTGTGGTCATTTTTAGGCTGTGATCATTAATAAGAAGAGTAATAAATATACAATTCGTATAACCTCAACAAAATAATAACAATAACAAAATGATGATGATGATGATGATGTTGATAATAATAATAATAATAATAATAATAATAATAATAATAATAATAATAATAATAATAATAATAATAATAATAATAATAATAATGACAGTCTAATATGGATTTAAGCTGACAAAAATTAGTCCAAAGTCAGCTGCAGACCCCAATGTCTCAGACCAGTAAAATATACATTAATATTTTCACTTTGATATTAAACTTGTATTGAGAAATCAGTGATGTATGTTATTGTAATTATAGGCCAAAGACCCCAATAACAAACGTGCCGAGATGAGAGAGTTCGCGATTTCTGGATGGAACACTTGTCATGATACAACAGGACCACAAATCGACCAGACAGTCTGTAGAGTAGATTTAACCGTTTAGGTTTCAGAATAAAATCAACGGCTGTATCGCTGCTTTAAATGTTTTCCACAAACTTTAAAATATTTTTTTCCTCTAAAAATAAGAGTACTTTACGGAACTATTAAACTCACATACGCATTAATTACAATGATGCTACTGAGTTGACCACTTTTTCAAAATAAAACGTATTTTAAAAACACGTATTGATTCGCATGGACCAGTTTGACGTATTCACTTTAATATGAATAAAAGTTCACTTTTTTATACACTTACAGAAAAAACAACGTGTCTACGGCCGAGAATTAATCGAACATGTTTACGCACTACAGGATCATCCTTTTTAAATTGGAAAATGAAAATAGAATCCCTTGCACGAACTAGCAAACCACTGCTTAATGCAATAAAACATTTGCTTGTTGGTAATTCTAGGACTCCGGACAAAAGAACTTGAACATGTGTAGTAACGTCAACACCTGGTCAGGCGCTAAATGGCTGCAAAGGTGCTTTATTCTGAATTAAATCAAAGAGTAGTTCTTAAATCCTCACAACACTATTGATTGAATCTGTAGCTAGCACTATATAGGATATACAATACGCAAAATGGGGCCTGCACTTCTGTGATGAGAACATCAGCTCATATGCATTTATTGTGAGTCGACATGTTAAACGTGTAAGTATCATATAAAATCACACCCTATGAATGGGAATCTTGAGCTGAACATCCTCATTTTAGACCAAAACGCTTGGCCTGCATGGGGGTGGCCGCACCCCCCTCAGAAGAAGAACCAAATTATTAAAGCGCTGAGATATCATCGCCTCCACTGCGCGTCTTCATTAAGAACGCCCCAAAAGATGAGGATCTAAATTAAGTTATTGCCATCCAATGAACCCAAAATTAGTGAGGCTGCCGAAGCCCTCGTCAAACAGGTTTGTGTTAAAAACGCACTGACAGGGAGAAAGGTGGGGAGAGAGGCAAGGGTGAAAGAGCGGGGAATTGGGCAGAGAGATTGACAGCTGTCGTTCTTTCAATGTGCTTTATGGTTACTTTCTCGCAGTTGGAATGAGTCCTGCTTTAATCTCTTCGGCAGCTATTATATTAACCCCATAATTCCCTTTTTTACGCATCATCCCTCTTTTCCATTGTAAACCGTTCTCTCTTCTTTTCACGGCTTCACTTTGTTCCTTCTCATTTCATTTCTTTAGCAGCCATTTAAATAAAATAGGACGTTTTTTTCGTTAACTGCCCCACTGTCAGCAACCATCAACTCTTCATCCAGTTCCCCTGCCCTTTCGTATGCCCGTCTGCCGGCAATAATTGTATTACCTGACTCAGCACGTGCTTTCTCGAGATTAGACGGGATTCTGAAGTAGGCTACACCTGAAAGTTGTAAAGAGGTGATGACAGAGCAGAGCGGTTTTCACCGCAGTAGAAGAAAGCAGGAGAGCCGTATATCCGGATCTATCAACCCAGAAAGAAGCATCTTACATCTTATATATTTGCCTTAGGAAATCTTTAAAATCTTAATATCTGTGATTGACTGATATTGGTGCAGATCTCCGTGTATGCAAGCTTTATTTTTTCTCAGCCCAATGCGATCACTGTACTCATGTAAGGTACTTACAGGTTCGCCGGTTAGTTTTTGTTGTCGTATATAGTTATTCAAAACAGAAGAGTGGCCAAAACAAGAACAGTTATTGGCTATTAACACGGACAATCTTTACGCTAGCGGGTCATAAATTTGATGTAAAAAAATATAATGCCACTATTGAATATTTTGCTTCTAATCGTATATATATATATATATATATACGTTCCTTTATTTTGTAATTTCGTATTTTCGTTCTGTATAAGCACGGTATTTCCGTATATTGTAAAGTGTAATGCAAGTCAAAGTCTTATAACTACGAATTGAATTCTGTAACTGTTGCACGCAGTTATCAAAAACCATTTCGGAAGGACCCGACTATAGATTGAAGTGTAATAATAACTGATTAGTATTATTCATATAAGTCAAATAACAATAATTTCGCTAAACAAAATTGCCCTAAATTAATATAAAGCCATGTATATGGGCCTTTTAGAATACATTAATGAAATATCCAGATATATTCTAGGACTGCGTAGTTGAAGCAAACTCGTGGGAATTATGTAAAAAAAAAAAAAATAATAATATAAAAGTATAAAATTCACATGCATGTGTAAAAAGTATTTTAAAGGTATTTATAAAAAACCTCATATAGTGTGCCTTGTTAACGTCCTGAGTTAATTTTCTTGACTAAATAGGTTAGGGTAGGCTATATAGAATTTTCTTGTATGGTTATGTAACTTTTGTACAGCGAGAAGACATTCCAATTGTTCTAATTATCTATGCAACAAATGTTCCCAAACTACTTTCCCCAATCATTTTTTTCTCTTTAATGTGGAAATTCTAGGCTACGTCCTTGTAATCTAAACAAAACAGAGAATACTCCGAATAACATAAAACTAATGCGTCCGTTCTTGTAGAAAAAAGTGAAATTTAATAATGCTGAATTGACTTCCAAATTTGGCACTAGTTTATCAAACATATCACGAACATTCATTCATATTTACCCCCAACCCCCGTCTGATGGTTCCTTGAATGGGCTTTTAAAACTGCTATCAGTCTATAGGCAGTCAAGATTGTATCGATTTGAAACTTGCTCTGTCTAATGTGATGAAGGCATCCAGCTATCTAGGCGTAGCACCATGGACAGCGCTCTCTCTTGACCTTGAACTTACTCGCTAGCTATTAGATTACCACCGTCTGTGAGCAACTGTAAGCGCCAAATAAAGTTCTATTTTCCAGGAAGATCTTCATATGTTGTCATTCTCTGCACCTCGCCGATCTGCCCTTTTGATCAAATGCACTGCGTGATTTGGTGAAACGTTACCTCTGGGTTGTTTTGGGATTTCTTTCCACCGAAGGGGAAGTGCTTATATAAAATAACATACATTGTTGCAGTAACAAAGAGGTTAACTTGCCTGAACTTACATTTTAACAGTATCTTCCCTGTATTTGTGTCTAACATTTTGAGAGAGGGAGATTGAGAGACCAAGAGAAATAACTGAAATAGTTTTAATCTACAATTCATTTGTCGTTTCTGACTGAGAAGGAACGTTAAGGTGTCAGCGTGGTAGAAGTGGCTTGCTAAGTTGATCAATGTACACGTCCATTCCACACACGCACGTACAAGTGCTCTTAAAACGTCCTCTCCATTCTCAAAAAAGAAAGTCCAAAGTTGATTCGGTGTCAGAGAATGTGCCTTGAGATAAACTTGGAAAGGAACCGGAGCCGCTGTGATAGAAGGGGGATTTGCTGTTGGGGAGAGGCTGTTTGATGGAGCTCTACAGCTTTGAGACAGCTTGTTAATTAAAGCCCCGAGAGATGTGCCTCTGGAGCCACCGTCCATATCAGAACGTTGCTAACTATACTGACAGCGAGTTTCTTAACGAGCAGGCACGCGGGCTTCTTTGTACCTTGTTCATCAATTCCAAGAATATATTTTTTATCACAAGCTAGCAATGTGATTATTTAATTAATCGTAAATCCCGAAACGGTGCTGAAACATCCAGTTTTTCGGTTCCTACGGCATAATTAAAAACCTGTGGAATTTCAGTCTCATTTGGTGAAAATGATACGAATATTTTCACCAATTTCCACGTCCACTGGAATGAAGTTGGAATGAAGAAAAAAACAAGAATGCCATAATTCAATTACACAGTGCTAGTGACAAAGATGGCGGATTAGAGAAAATACAGGCAACTGTCTTTTGATGTTCTAAAAGCACCATTCCCAACCTGTTAGAATAAATGTCATAAGATATACTTTAAAGGATGTTTGCTTTTCCGTGACATTAGACTTTCTGCATGCTTGCTACCATAAACATATCGCTAAGGAAATAGCCAAGGAAATGAAATTCAAACTCAGACGTTTACACAGAAAACCTTTAGAGAAGCTGATATGTATTGCAATGATCTCATGTAGCCATATTGTCGTTCCTCCAAAATAAATAAATAAATAAATTAAATAATAAATAAATATCACTGATATATATCCAGTCATGGTATAGGCTACACTTCCAGACCAATTTCAAAAGGGGTTAAATACAAGTCTCTCTGCAAAATTCATCTTAATTGAACGTATACTCGCTTTTGCTTCGGGGGTTCTGGTAAAATGTTAATTTCAAATGTATTGTGACTGTGGTTAGCTTATAATGGAAACAAAAATAAGTTAAATAAATATATTAATTAATATAAAATAATAACGATATAAATAATAACCCATACATAGGAGCCAAGTGTAAAAGACAGTAGCTTATTCGTGGTCTTTCACTCACAATCAAAATGTCAACTGCTAAATTTTAAACAAATAAATCTGAAATGTGAACAGGTAGCTTGACCAGTTCACCTGCAGCAGTGAGTTTTTAAGCAGGATTCGAAGAGGGTGATGTGAACCAGCTGGAAAAACATCACTTCAGCATCAACAGAACAACTTTTTTGCACACACAGGTTCGTGTGTGTGCTTGTGAGAGAGAGAGAGAGGGAGAGAGAGAGAGGGAGAGAGAGAAATAAATAAACAATTGATTTCATATTCCCTATTCTGATTACTTTTTATTCTTTTTCAGTTATTTATATGAACCCAACCTTTATTACACTCAGACACGCAAAGAACCAAATGCCGGAGTTTATTCGTAAATCAGAAAAGTTTCCCGGCGACTTCATTTTGTATCCCGGTCTGTGTGGAGCATGTGGAAAAGAAAATTATTTTTTGTTCTCCTCCGTGGATGTTCTGAAGCCCGATCACCTGGTAACTCCTCCATTTTCTCGAGTTGCTCTACAATCACATATTTTGAAGGCTCTGAAGGATATGAAGAAATCTGGAGCATACACGGTAAAATATTCAGTGTTAATCCAACTCTAACAGTGTTAATTCAACGCTTCACAAATAACATTTGGTCTCAATCCAGAGTGTTAGAGTTGTATTGACACTGGACACTTCACTGCGTATGTATGTATGTGTACACAGAACATCATTGTCCTTTAGATGTAGTATATGGGAAACCTAGAGTACTACTGTTCAATCATTGTCCAAATAATGTGTTTTATGTGAATCACTGTGGTTTCTAACACGTTTACAAAATACATAAGATATAGTTTTACAAAAACCTATATGTGTTTTTGCAAGTGTTAACTGTAATTGTTTAAATCGTTTGCTGAACCAACCAATAGACACAACAAACATCATCATAAAGCAGGCAAACAAGTAAAATGGACAACAAAAAGGAAAAATAACTGAAAAACAATTAGAAGAAATTCACATGAAAATATACTATATGGGTTGTAGAGAACGAGTAGTAATAATGATTTTGGACATAGTCGCATCTCATAACAAACCTATAATACTAATAAAAAACTACTACTACTACTACTACTGCTATTACTACAACTACTGCTACTACTACTACTACTACTACTACTACTACTAATAATAATAATAATAATATCCCAGAATTATCGTTATGTTTTAATTGTCATACTGTAAACCATTTTCGTTTGTATTGCAAAATATCGTTGATTGTTTAATTATCTTCATTACATTGTTCGAAAACGACATATTAATTTCACGTTTATACTTTCACTATTAAAACCTTCGCTTTATAATAAATCTCAATTGTTTTTTTCAAATGCGACGTTTTGACACTATTCATTAACAATATATTGTTATCAAACGCTACCATTTTGTATACTTTTATAAATAACAATATTAACATTTGTATTCTTAAACACATGCTAAACACATTGCTTTTTTTAATTGAATTCCTTATATTTTAATAAGTATAACACAGGACATATTCCTAACTACCTTTCATTTAAACACTGAAGAAATTAAATACTTTCATCAACATTTCACCTGAATCTTCACAAAATAAATTGCAGACGATATTTTGGACAAAAAAAAGTTGAAATCGCGTAAGGAAACAAGGAACTGTGAGTGACTATGTCATTTGGGGAAAATCTAGGAGAAAAATGTTTGTTCTTCAGTCAGAGGGTCCCAGCACGGAGAGCGCCATCTAGCAAACAAAAGTAGTAACAAACAGCTCAAGAAAGCCTTCACTGAGGCTGCACGTCAGAGCCGCAAACAAAGGCTCGTGCAGAATGCCAAGCTTCGGCTTTGAGAAATGCTCTAGTTAATTCCAGGAACCGCGAAATATTTCCACAAAAAAAAAAAAAAAAAAAAAAAAAAAGCGATAACCAAACGTTTGATTTTTATATTTTGAATTTGAATTTTTATTTAAAATAAAAAAATAATAAATGCAAACCCAAGTAAAGACTGGAAATATAAGTTTTTAATGACCATAGCCTATTAGATGAAATGGCAACAAAAACAGCACCAGAATTTCACAAAATTGCTAGAGAAGCAGGAACTGTTACTGCTTTTCTATTGTTTCTTGGGCATCTAAAACCCGAAACTATGACTTATGAGGCCCTGCATCGATAAATTATTAATGCGTTTTATATATCTTAGTGCTCACATATATATATATTTATTTCCAAACACACACACATACACACACACACACACACACAGTGTGACAGCTGATGCTGATACTGACAACTTCAACTACACGCGCATAGCGTATACACCTGAAACTACTTCACATGTCTGGCGGATGGAGCGCGCGACAGACTGGCAGTAACTGGTTTTTAACTCCAAGGCTACATGGATGTGCCTGTCACACTATGCATCGTGCTTAAAGGATCATATATCCAAATGGGATAAAAACAGAAATTTCCAGTTGTTAGTAACAGAAAAATAAGTTAAATAAGAATAAATTGAAGAACCTAGAGATTTTTTTTATTAATCGGATTCATACCAATAGAATTAAGCTTATTGAATATAAAGGTCTATTTCACAGTCACTGTATACTATAAAATTTCAACGTAAACCTTTGCGTAGCGATACTGTAATATTGTACTGTTGTACCTGCCATATTCAAACAACACTCAAAATATGAAAAAAAAACTTAATTATGTAGTAAAATAAACCATTTATAATTGAAGGACATATTTAGCTATTTGCAGCAAATATGCTGTAATGTTGTGCATAATGTCAGCATTCTCGTCGTATGTTATTATTAAGGTGTGTATTTCTTTTAATATATTCCACAAGATTTCAATAATATTAAGAAAGATACCTAAATATTAACATTTTAACCAACTCTTACTAATCAATTAATATATAATGTAAACCGACATGTAAAATTCCTATTTTGTTCAGGAGGTATTCCTTTGTTTAAATAATTTTTCACTGAATGTTTGGGGAAAAAATCACATAAGCACATTCCATTCATAATTGCTATAGATTTGTGGTAAAATACACACACTAGTTTTTTCAGAACTCGGTTTAAGGAACCAATGAACTCCAGATCTAGAACTTCAGGGTAAATGACAGCCTCCTTGTTCAAGAAATTGATTGTAATGATGTCAATGCCATATTTCAATCAAAGCAAACGTTGATCAGCATTTTTTATACCTTTGTACACATTTATTGCATATGGAGTCCAACGTTGCTGCCATTTTGAAAATCGTAAAATTGCCTTCTCTTCCTCGTGCAGAAAATGCCGCTGAGCGTTTTGCACAGAAAAACAAAACCAAAATAAATAAGCAAACCCGCACGCACGCACGCGCACACGCATGCACGCGCGCACACACAGCCAGGGTAGGGGGCACACTGTCTGTCAATGTAACAATCCTGTAAGTAAATAATTGTGCGCAACTTGTAGGCCTGTGTTTCATAAACCAATCCCTCCATCTGTGCGCGTGTGTGTGTGAGAGAGAGAGAGAGTGAGAGAGAGAGAGAAACAAAATTGTGAAGCGACTGAAGTTCAGTTCAAATGCAGTTCTTTATATTTAACTTCCCCAAACTGAAATGCCCCACTATTTCATAGCATTCTGGCATCTTCGTACACGGTCAGGTGAAATTTTGAGCAGTAAGGATGTAGGTCGGCTTCGTTACTTCATTCGAGCGATTTGAGAACAGTAACGTCACACCGTATACCGTTACTTGCGTGCATTTACTTTTTTAATTGAAGAGAAGGTTTAAAAAACAACGTGACGTAAGACAGCGCGATGGTTAATTAATAGGCAAGCCCACAACCCTGCCGCACACACGCACAGGCGTTCACACACACTGTTACATAAAGGAGACACCAGGAAATGCAGTATTTGCATTTGAGAATGCAAGCTACATCACAATCAGCCTAGCTATAAGGTTGTATTATACCATTTTCTTTCAATGATGCATTTGCCTTTCCGGCTGAGCAGGTCGACTTTGCTTTGGTCTGAAATGGTTACAATTTCCCAGTGCCGCCTGGTAATTGAGAGTTTGCGTCTCTAAGCCGACTATCTCTTGCTTGAGAGAGGAGGAGTGAAGATGTGACAAGGTGCATTTGAAGTACTAGCAGCTTTTCGGGCCTTTGCTTTTGCTTTACTACAAACACACCCGCCTTCAAGTAAGCAGCCCCCACTCCTTCCCCACCATCACAATCCTGCCACCCCCTCCACCCTTGAATGAAAGAACAGCTGACCTCTTGGACTCTGTCCACTTTCTGTCCAGTTCCACCGGTGTAAAGGTCCCTCCCCCAATCGCCAGCGTTCTAAATAGGATGCCGGCTATTCTTTATTGATATCATCAACAAATGCAAATGAACTTAGACGTGGTTGGAGTGGGGGTGGACAGAAAGGAACATACTCCAATAACTGATTTAAAACCCTTTTTCTGAATACCCGTAAATTCTTGGAATGGTTTGAACCGCCATGCATTCTATTTTCTGTAAAATGCATCCAGTTTCAGAAAGAAAAATAAATAAAAAAGATCTGAAAGCTACGGAAATTCACCCATTCAGATTAAGAGCGTTTATTTCTGCTTGGCCTTTGAAGAGAAGGGGTCATGTCAGTCAGAAAGAAAAGGCCATTCCGTTAACCCCCTCCCTTTTTACACTCACAACACTGCCCCCTCCCCCTCTCTCCTGTCTCTTATCTCCCATTCCCTCCGAACGACCCCCACCCTTTTTAGCGCGCCCAGACAGACACGTGAGCGCGCGCACACACACACACAAAATTCACTGGCAAGCTGGCTTTAAGGCAATGTACAGAAACGATTAGAGATGTGGCTTATTTAACAAGCAGAAGAGGTACGTCCATTACCAGAGCAAAGGCATGGAGGCCACAATGTGCTAGCAGCCAGCTAGCGAGGTCCACTGTGATGCGCTCCAAGCGATTTGGTTGAGGGAAAACGATTCATGACTCCTTTACAATCATCAATGTAAAATATATTTCTTTATTTTTTACAAATTAACCTGCAGTATGTGTATAGGTGCATATAGTTTGTTTCATTATTGCTTATTCGTCAACATGATGGGAAACATAAGTTACATGTAGCATTCGTCCCTGCTTATCAGCAAACAGGCCAATATAATTAAGCCAATTACGTTTATAATTTATCTTTGCTATTTAAGAGTTTTGATCATTTAGCAGTACGGTTTTGCATTGCATTTTCGGCAAAATATTTTAGGCGTAGCGCACACGACTATTGCAAATGTGTGCCTTTTCTCACTGGAGCATTGATGGAAGAATACACTTTGATGGACGGGGTTGTAGTTTACGCGACGTAAAATATATATCTGGCAAAACAATGAAGCCGACGCGAGGTATATCACGACTTACAAAAAGAGGCAGCAAGGCATAAGATCAGAGTTGCATGATGCCGAAAACCATCGCCAGAGTGAAAGAGATAATGCTACTGTCAAGGCTCGTTCCATGAGGCAAGAATGAAAAATATCCCCCAACAAAACGTTTCAGTCATTCATTATAAAGAGAAATAGACACCATGCTGAGAAATTGGGTAAATAAAAACTAAATTAGAACAATATTAGCCACAGCATCATTCACTAAGCTCGCAACCTGTCTGCCCCGGCGTGAGATTTCATCATGGCAAATTTGTCAATTAATAATGTCGTAGATATAAATCCATAAATCCTCATATTTAGTATTTGCATATATATATATATATATATATATATATATATATATATATATATATATATATATATATATATATATGTGTGTGTGTGTGTGTGTGTGTGTGTGTGTGTGCGTGTGTCCATTAACGTCATAATTTATCTGCGGAGATTTTAAGCAGTTCAGGTTCATAAAAGATTTCCTTGGCACTCTTAATTTCAGGAAAGCAGATGTTGCTTTTTTCACGAATCATTTTATAGTGGAGTACATATGTAACCTTGGAAACACTCCAGAACGCCTCTCTATTATTTGCTAAATGACTGTTGGTTGAGACATATTAATCTCCGCACAACCATGATATGAATTACGTGAATGAAACAGCATCTGCAAAACCTGCAGTACTGCCGTAATAAAAGCAATGCGAACAATCCAACTTTCCCACGTACAGAGCAAGGCCTTCACGAGGTGAATCAAATAAATAAATAAATAAATAAATAAATAAATAAATAAATAAATAAATAAATAAATACCTATGAGCATCTCCGGATCGGAACACATCAATCGAGTATCAATCGAGTAAATGATTAGCTGAAAAAGCAGCAAGTTCACGTTAACAGACTCAGCAAAATGACTTACTATCATATACAGTACATAAATTAATAAATAGATAACTGCATAAGGGAATGAATGAAACAATAATAATGCAAGTGGCCTGTACACAGGGGGCCTCTTGTTTGAGGCACATTTATCATTTCACTTACCATATATTCGTACTGTAAACGTGTCTCTACGTATTTTATATAATCCATTATCACATCAATTGGTTTCAGGAAAATGATTGTGGGATTATAGTTTCCCCAAATGAAAGCACGCTACACACCCAACACTGGGATTTTCGGATAGACGTGGGACATCATACGGTGGGGGGGCAAAGGGCTTTTTAGCATAAAATGCTGGAGATATGAAAAATAGGTCACCAATAAATTTGGTCTCAGCATGGAGTGTAATTGCAACAAAATGCTCCCGAGTAAAATTGAGGAGTTCACTACAGCAGTGGTGGCGCAGTCACAAACCATCTGGTGTGTGTTACAAGAGAACCTGTAAATATTGCCGGAAAATCCAGTAGGTTATTGGGTATGTAAGCACAGAATAGCTTTCTTCCGAAGTGCTGAAAGGCCATGGCGTGGTGGGCGTCTTTTAACAACAAGGATGCACTAAAATATATGTATCGTTTTTGCAAATTTTCCCCTCTGCGAATGGATCACATAACTTGCCATATTTACTGTTTTAAATGTATTCAAAATAACTGTGGCGTAAGGTGCACATATTATGAATCACATTATGTTTAGGTCAGACCAGTAGTTATTCACTGGCAGTCATTCGCTGTGTTAAATGCAACAGGTATAGTTCCAATATATAACGGGTTTCGTCTAACCAGATATCCAGTCACTGCAAGAACTCTGCTCGTAAACTGATTCCGACTGACTAACTGTGTTGTTATAAATCTCAAGACGTTAAATTTCAGTTGAAAGAGAGAGAGGGTGCTCGTTCCCAAAAATACAACATTCCTAAACAAAAACTCCAAATGTACAATTATTGAACTTCGGAACTTCTAACTTCGCCTCCGCTCCTCGTAGTTCTGACTTGGTTACCTCTTGCTTCATGCGCCCTCCCTTTCAACGCAAACTTTGCTTTCCGATCTCCAGAGTCCTCTCTTTCCGGCGACTTGATTTATTTCAGCTCTACATGCATATACACACAAAAAATAGCACTCTCTAGTTTAAATGCCACGTGTTGATTAATTTGTTGTCAGTGACAGCCAGAGTAAAACTCAGGCGCACACAAGCACATCCTCTACTCTCTCTCTCTCACTCCCGGTTCTCCCTCCCCTGTCTCTCTAACTCCCTCTCTCTCTCTCTTCTTGCTTACCCATTCACTCCAACGCATGCATTATCGAGAAGTAGCGGGACAAAATCAAAACAAAAGTCTTACTTTTCAGCGGACCTCCTTTTAGCCGTTGGAGAGAAAACGATAAACTTCGTTGCAAATGGTGTCTTCTTAAATTTTACGTCCTGGTACAACTATTTACGTAAAACTAAACAATTCGTTTTAATTAATATATTTGAGGGTCTGTCTCATATACCCAAAAGCTTTGAGCGTAGTGTAAAGCAGATTGAGACATATCGAGTTCCCTTTAAAAGGATCATTTCATGTGGGAGGTTGGACACAAAGTTTGGACTCGTGACTGGCATTCCGGAGAGACATGCATATCTTAAAACAACAAAGCGGCGAAGAACGGGGCTTTGGAGGGGGAGGGAGGGGGACTTGGAAAGAAGTTACTAACTGATAAACAGCTGTCATTGTAAGAAAAGTTCGACAGCGCAAAGTTTTGAGCGCCTACATGTTTATCAACACCTTCATGTATAGTGCATTGTATTCCTGGTCCCAAGTGATTTATAATCTTGTGCCATAATAACATACACTGACATATTTACACTTGTTTACCTGGTTGTAAACATGTTTTTAGACATCCCATGGCCATTTATCTCTTAGTGTTTTTTAAAATACATATATTTTTTGTCTCTGCGCTTATATTTCAATTTAAATTGGTTTGATAATTTTTCTAGGAATTTCATACCTGAACCCAACATTTTCAAAGTCGTAATGATCGGGTCTTCACACCTGTTTTAAGGGTTCCATGTACACTTCCTTGTTAAGAAAGAGTGGAGCGGTGCTTGGCGCGTCCCAGAAGGCGAGTATCTGAATCCACAGTTGTTTTTGTTAGTTCTCTGTAACACTGACGATTCACTCTCAACGGAGGGACAAGAAAGCGCGGTCAGCACCAGTGCAACTATACAGCTTAGGGAAATTCAAAGTAAATGGCAAACTTCGGCGAATATTGCAGTTATTTGATTAAAACATGGTAAAGGTATAAAATCAAAAACATTTTTACCAACACTTTTACCAAGCTGAATTCTGCAGCACTGGACACGGGAACAACCACGTATAGGTAAACGTCTTGATTGCTGCTAACAGGAGATGCACATTAGGCAGTTGTGACACATAGCTTGCGCTGTCCTCGCGTGAAATTGCCTGGGCTGCCTACACGTAGCCTATGTATGCGTATATTTACGTGAATTTAACTTCAATTTGGGGGGAAGCTGTGACGAACCTTCCGTTGAAATGAAAGATATACAGACAAAAGGAGAAAGTGTATCGTGTTGAGCCAGATATCTCTGTTAGTTGTCAGTGTAGGTCCATGGGCAAGGAATGCTAATGAGAGAAAGCAGAGCGGGATGGAGTCTAACCCCCCCCCTCTCTCTCTCTCTAGGGTGCACTGTGTCTCGTTCCCTCTCTCTTTCTTTCTGGAAGCAGAGGGGATCGATAGCTGACCCGATGGTTTGGCCAATGCTTTATTTATCTGGCCGTGCAATGATATTATCAGCCTTGAACGTTATATACAGCAAACGTCTTCCTAAATCAACACAAAGGGATCGCTTACACAGCGGTCTGTGCTCCCCCTCTCTCTCTTTCTCACACACACACACAGACACACACAGTCAAACATCCATAGACACGCACGAACGCACACAGTATCTCTGTCATACACACAGACACACATATAGCCTAACACACGCACGCGAGCGCACACACACACCTTATACTACATCCACAAATGAGGATATTTCGTACCCTGTAGTGCTGGATTTGGTCCACCGCATAAAGCCTGACGGGGAAGTCTGTGGACAGTATAGTACAGAATTGTACAGCGATCATTTAGATTGTTAGCAGCAATTGGTTGACTGCATGTTCGCCCATGTGCACAGCCAAGTTGTGAAGCAATTTTGTTAACATGGCACACCCATTGGAATGAATCACTTCACCGAGAAAGGTGACAATTCCGCTGGGCAGTGATCAACAAATTTTAGGGACGATTTGAAAGCTGAAATTGTAAGAGAGGGCCATGAAATTGGCAAACATTTAAACCCAGATATTAAACCGCTACTTTCTGATAAAAAAATTTAAAAACCTTTGCAAAAAAAAAAAAAAAAAAAAAAAAAAATTCTTTGAAGTGTACCCATTTATTTCCACTACGTACAGCTAGGCCTACTCCAGCTGCAACCGTGCAAGTGGAGCACAATACCCGAGCCTCGGATTTGTGGAATATGCTGTTGACTGCACAGTAACCGGTACGAACGTGGTATATTTGTAAAAATACAACAATAACAATGATTACACTTAAAGCTAAGCTAAGCTGTCATATTTTACACTATTGGCTGTGTTGCTTTTGGGGAGAAGTTTGTACGATGTGCAGATCCTCTTCACTATATGAGGTTTTGAAAATAGGTTCCCTGACAACTGGGGATAATAAATGTGACGCTTTCAGACAGATATCTCAAACGTGAAATCGCACCCAGCTGCTTGTGTAAGCAAACAAATAGCCCCGTGTTAGGAGTCCCTCTCTTGCAGTTTGATGAATGAAACGCGACAAAGGTAAATGGTTATTTAACTCATTTTGGAGTAAAACTTTGGCACGCCGAGTATTTCTCTCATTCACAGGCACATGCCACCGATATTTGCTTTATCGAGCTATAGCGGCCTTCTTCTCGAGGAAGAAGATTGAAGGCTGGAAAAAAATATAGGCTACAGCACATTGCACATTGTTATAAGAGGGTACACCACTCCATAAGAGCACAGCACACCCCAGACTATTCACATACGTCATTTTTAAGGAATACATTAAATATAATTGCCACCGATTTTTCTCGCCGATTATTTTGGCTTGGCCACTTCTAGTCAAAATAATAGGAACTTGTTATTTCAGACTCCGTAACAACCAATTATAGGTTTAAGTGGAGTTTGTACAAAAACGAAAACACCCTTGCGGATCAAACAGACCCTTTAAAATTTTCATAATTGTTCAGTAAAACGTGAGAAACACAACACCGATAAGTTCAATATGTACCAACAAGACATAGGATTACATAATTTATTATGTATGTTTGTAGTTTGCAGGAAATTATTGCTCGGTTAATTGGGAACACATTGCGCGAACTCAGTTTGAACTATTGCTCATATGGCATATAGCCTACCAATTTTGTAGCAATGCTAGTTTTGCTCACCAGATAAAAGCGGCCATACCATTGTGAATACATTATTGAGAACCGTTAAATGTAATACTCACATCAACAATTTAGAAGGAAGCGTGAGATATTCAATGAATAAATGACAGCAGGGTATTGTGTGTGCCCACTGTAAATACATTAGCCAAAAATAAAAACAATTAACCACAACAAATAATTAAAACACATATATACGCATATATATACGACTATGCGAGTCAATTTCACTCAATTCTTCCTGGCTATGTTTACAGAATAAATGTACGAGAGTGCCACACATCTGAGCATTGTTACCATTACTAATGTGATGTAAACCAAACTCTTAAAAACATAAATATTCTCATTCATGACAGATAATGGACTGTAAAGTTAAATGCGATTGGTGCCGTGATTTATTATTTTGTTTTGTTTTCTTAAACACATTACGCACAAGACATCTGAGAATCTGTCGAAGCCGCACGTAAATATTTCATTGTTTGCGGTTTTAAATGATTCAACGATGACAAAAATATACAAACAGAGCGTCAAATGAATACTTAGAAAAACATTTGTGAATGTGTTACAGTTACCTGTGAAATATATTTGAGAGATGTTGAATCACCGAGAGAGGAAATGTGCTCGCATGTTCACATCTCTGTTGTTCAGGTTTAATTGCTGCTAAATTGAAGCAGGCCCGAAATGACTTACATGGTTCACGAGTCTTTGCGCTCGTACATGCAGCCTAACACCATTGCCAGCGAGAATGGTCATTTTCGGAATGAATATCTCAATATATCGATTTAAAATTACACATAACGCGCCACAGATAAGAATATATTGGCACGAACAAGCACTGATATATATAAAATAAATCATCTCATGCACACATACATGAAACGATTATATAATGGGAAACACAACAAAACACAAGATTACCGAACCTCTCATCCAACACCCCAAACAAAACCTAATGCAGTTTGAACCCTCATACTCGCTGTGGAACAATTCTTCAAATATGGAGGTATATTCTTCGCCAAAGTAAGCTCTTTTATCTAAATTTTTGGAGAAACAGCCAGATAATCTCATAATCGCGAAATGTGGAATGTGAAGGAACGCAAATTCTACGTTTAGTATCTTCCTACTCGTTTGACCTACACTGAGTTGAGTCATTTGCATAGACACAGAGCAGAATTTGAAGACTCCCCGTGTGCAGTTCAATTGAACAGTTAATCTTTATGCGCCGCAGCATAAGGTTTTCCCGCAAAATTCATACTTTAAATACTTGTTCATGGTATTTCTGAGGACAATATACAACGGATAATGTAATCAATCAATGTATGTCAGGAGAAAGCTACATATAGTTCTTAATACGAAATGTTTATTAATATGTTCATGATATTTTTAGGAAACGAAGTACAAAGGGTGGATCCCCAAACATTTTAATGAGACGTCCTTCCTGACAGTTCTTAACATTGTTTGTGCACTTGGCTTTCCCGCTAACCCTTACAAGGCTTCAGTCTCCATACCGACCGACTTTACACATTTCCCATCCACATATATTACTGCCGTTCTTTATTGAACCTACTCCTGCAGAACAGCGCTTCAGTCAAAATGAGGAGGATAACAAAAAAACAATGGTTTAAACTGGACTGGTGCTTCGTTGTCGTTAGTTTCTCCGGATAAGGTGGATTGGAAGATCCGCAATAAATTGATATGATGGGGAAAATGTCCCTCGACAGAGTGCATTCTTCCAGTGCTGTCTGGGAAAATATTAAACATTCATACGCTGAAGCAGCTACGGAGATTTGCACCAGTAGCTAACAACACAACCCAACAACGCAAACGCCAGCTCCTGCACGTATTCGTGTGTCCATGAGTTTCCATGAACCCACGTCTGTATGCGCGTGAAACCTTACACAGACAACCACACTTCTAATCCACTTCAGTAATTTTCAAAACCCAGGGGCATTCCCCCATTTGAACAAAGCCTGCGTCTAAACAAAATACATTTATAAACGCTTCCATAAAAAGGGTACAGGTGGATGGTAAAGGCCAATGCTTTGGATTTTTTCCAGCATCAATATGTTAAAAGGTTTTAAAGAAGGGACCAAACGTTGATGGAGTCTACGTGAAGACAACGGGCCTAATAAAGGGCCTGTATCCCTTATGTAATTTTTGGTTTTGCGCTTTGCAGGTTACTCCGCCGCCAGTCGGTTAGAGATGTTCCAACTCGCGCATCACATGAAAATTCTTGAGAACAAGACATTGTTGCCTACTTGTTTTTAATAGTACAGTCACCATCACACAACTCTTACCAACGGATCCTGCTGAAAAAGCTGTATCATGGAATATGCAAATCGAGGCAACAACCAATAAAATCCAAGAAACAATGAAAATTTCAAGACGAAACAAACAAAATGTATTTGAAATGATATATTAAAAGTGCTTTTGAATTTTCTTTTATGTCTTTTCATTTTTCATTTTTTTTTTAAACTGATGATCGACTCCAAACACACACAGGCTATAACCAGGAAAAGTTTCAGGTGTGTCCTCTCCTCAAAATGTCCATGAGGTCAAGTTCGCCGTTGCACGTCCGTAGCATCAATTGTAATTGGCAGGTCAACCATCAGTGATAATATTGTCATAGCGATTAGACCGTTTCTTATGTCTAACTTTCTTTATTTTTCTGTTTTAAATTCTCACTTCAATTTTAATTCTTGGAGAACATAGCTTCGACAACATATATCGCACTCATTATAAGAAGCAAAAGGTTATATCAAAAATTATTAGTATAGAATCACAGAAAACCTGGTTTAGAACCAGAAATATACAAAACAGAGAAAGATACATAGACACAGGACATTTCTTATAATTTGCTCGGAAACATTTTCCCGCTAGGTCTTGATTCTTTTTACTGCGCATACGATGTTTTTCATTTTATTTGTATTTTTTTTTTACAAAAAAGAAAATAAAGACTAGTATTTTACAAAATGAAAAGTCGTTTGCTTGTAGATGAGAGTGGATTTACACAAGAGTAAGTCCATTCCTTATTTTCTGTACATAATGTATTCCATCTCAGATCTCAGTCCCCCCCTTCAAAAAAATAAAAAATAAAATAAAATGGGGGCAAAGTCTTGTCTTCTACGATGTTCAGAAATGAGGTCCTATATATAGTCTTCTTATTCAGGTTGCTTTTGGTCCTTTTACGTTCGTGGTGTTTTTTCACTTTCTCGCTCGGATCATTGGATGGACATATAAGGCCAGTTGAAGCTGCTCCCGGATAACAACATATCCCTTATGAGGGTTTCAATAGGAGTTTTACCTACCAAGCGGACGAAGAACAGCTGCTCAATTACTGATGAAGAGACGGTGCGGAGAGACGGCAGCCGCAGCAAGAGCTTGCCAAAGCGGCTCGGCTGGTTTGGGTATTGGCTTCTCACGTATTCCTCAAGGGCGCACTGAGACTTCTCCTGTAGGCTTTCGATGTGAGCCGCATCTGACAGGCCACAAGCGTCTGAACAGCCAAAACAGAAGACAAAAGGACCCAGGTTATCATTTAACATTCGCATTATGGGTTAGTGTCAAACTGAAATAAAACACACTTCCAGGTATACGGTACGTGCTATATCACTCTAGAACGAGAAGCGCCTGCCAAGCACGCAAAATCATTGTACGAAGTCATTTGGACAGAATATCGCAAAATGTGATCCCGCTTATGCAGATACCAAGACATGTGCATAAACAGAAGAAAAGGGAAAATAAAACGGTTTGAAAAGGAGATTTGAGAAGCCCCAACTCTACATTTAACAGCTAGCCAATAAAGCGTAGTAGTTTAATAGTGTTCAGTAGTGTTTGTAGGGTCTATGGAAATTTATGAAACTTGGACAGCAGAATAAGTCTGAATTTCCACAATTGTAATAGGGCTTAATTATTCCCAATGTGGATATTCTCGGCAATTTATTTGGCCGGTCTTCGAGGATGTGTCTTTCTTGGCTTGCCATGAAACACACAAAACAAGGCCGCTGGAAGCAATCAAATTTATCAGCAGGACTGAAGTCAATAGTCACGCTAAAAGCACGTCAGAATAACAAAAATAGGCCATCGAGACACAAACATTAATCAACACTTTGTTCGTGTACGACGTTATTTTGTTTTGTACCAATTAGTTCAGCAAATGGAATACACATTGGAAAATTGAAGACCCTATTCCTTAGCTCTATATTTACCCTAATGTTGCATTTACGAAAGCATACCAGGCAACCGCGGCAGTTCATAGCATACATGCCATGCTGTAACGCCATCCCAAACCCTTAGGAAAACACAAACATTCCGGCATGTGCACCGTTAGATTTGACTACGAGTTGAAACAGTGTTGTAGCTACCCTGTTAGAGACATAGCTAGATCTCTGAATCAGTATAATGTATTAAACATCAGACAATGGCATCTAAAAGGCTTTTAGACTGATCTTTATTTCGCCAAGCTATAATTCACTGTGGTCAGACACAATAACCTTATGAACTTGTGAACTGTGCTGAGGCCAGGCTGAGATCCCAGAATGATTTACAATGACCTTAAACTAAGCAGGGTAGCCCATGTATGCAAATCCGTTTGGATTAACAGGGAGGTTCGAGAAATACTATGTAAAACAATGAATATGGGCAAATTTTCCATAAAAAAAGAAAATATTGGTCACCGGATCATTCATATTGAAATAATTTATATAGAACTATGTATTCCAGGATCAAAATGAGCAAATTAAAATGCTTTAGATTCTCTCTGCACTATAGGCCCAAAGCATCCAACATGACCCATATATTTATAGTACATTGGGCTATATGCATATGCAGATAAAAAATAAATAAATTAAATCACCTTAAAATATACAGAAATGGTAGTTAAAATATAATATACATTTTTAAAATGCATAATATATTCAAAAAAAAAAAAAACTAAACAAAAATAACTTGGGGCATAATTAATCTAACACAGATTGCGTTCATTGCAATTCATTGCTAACACAGAGCAAAGAAAGTCTCAGAGTCTTACCAGAGGCTTAAAAGAACAACAGCAAAAAAAAAAGTGACCAGTTAACGAAAATGGGAATGCACTGATGCATGCCAAAGCAACATTAATATAGTTAATCCATCGTTTGGTTTCAGGACGGATGAAACCTAGGATTGTTGTAAAAATATTTTTAAATCAGTAGGATTTATATATATTTTTTACACAGTCAAAACCTCTTCCCGAGATCTTCCATAAGAATATATCCAGTTAATAATAATAATAATAATAATAACTCAATAATAACAACTAATACATGTAAGTGACATTTCTAATAATAATAATAATAATAATAATAATAATAATAATAATAATAATAATAATAAATGAAACTGATTAAGTCATAGGGATTATCTAGAACCTAAAAATACACAATGAAGTCAACAGCCTGGAAAAAAGTAGTTCATTTGAATATCCTTTGGTGAGTCTGTTAGCTAGTGCAGGGTGAAGAGCTGACCCTCACCTCTACCTCTCTCATCCTCAACACACACACGGTTATTCTAATGTATCATTCTTGAACTGGGTACAGCGTGTGAAGTGTATGCTTCATAAAATGAGAGAAGTAAAAAAATGAAGTGAAACGGATTTTTTTTTTGCCTTAAATGCAAAAATATACATTTTCCCAGGGACAGTGCATTCTGTGATAAAACGAGGTCTGTCTGACCAGTATGGCTTGCGAGGCTAGTCAACCAGCGCTAATAAAGTGTATAATGCTATAAACTATTTGCGATTTAAAGCGGAGCACTACAAAAACCTTTGAAAATGGCTGAAGTCATTCGTCACATATCCCCCAAAATTCAACCGAATTTCCAAAAATTGTTGAGCAGCTTGCTGGGATCACAGATTAAGGCTCTTCGGGGCCTCTGCAAGGCCTCGCGCGATCCCTGCGCGTCTATGTGATTTGTCAAAAGCTCTAATATGTAGTTCATGCAATGCTGTGTTTATTTATGGAACGACATCTATGCCAAGTAACGATGTGTTTAAGAGAGAAATGTACAGTTTTTATATTTAATACGTACCCAGTAACATAAGTATTTTATATAGGCCGACGTGTTTACACAATTACAAAATAGTCATATTTGGCAAATGACCATTACATCCCCATATATATATATAAAATAAAATATTTTCCCCACAAAATCCCATGGGATATTTTTTTCAACGTAATATAAACCGTGACTGCATTGTTAGGATGGTATAGAATGCCTAATTCAAAATACATATTAACACTCGCGGTAGGCGAAAGGCACCACCGCATACATAGTGGAACGTGAGCGGGAATTTTCGCATTATAGAGATCTTTCTCGCTCGGAAAAGGGGTCCATACATTTTGTTTCATGTCCGTCAGCTTATTAATTAATTCGACGGGACACGTGTTGCGTAAATCATCATACAGGAAATACTTCCCTAAATTTCCCACGGTCTGTGATACACTTCTATTGCCGTTTTGTCGTGCTCTACGCTCTTATTAAAACACTTAGATGACATTGAGAACTATATTTGACTGTATAAGAAAATAATTTGTTTTTTCTGTGACCACAGTTCTGAAAACAACTCTGCACGCAGTCATCGTGGGCTTTGTGGTCATCTCTGAAATTGTTGGGCCCCATCTATGTCGGGGCACACAACGCCGTTTACATATTACATAAACTGTTTTAAAAGTGGAACTGAACACCGGACGGAATTCAGAAAGAATTTACCACTGGGTCTACTTCTACTACTCTTTTCTCGTTCAGTCCCCTGCAAGAAAAGGCCTCGCATAGGCTCGGTTAACGCTTACCTGACGTAAAGAGGACTATTGCTTTGATGCAGCTGTACTCTGCCGAATCGACGTGAAGGGCTTTGAGCTTCTCGACCTGTTCCTGGAAGATACGAATGTGATCCATGAAAGCCACGACCCGGTCCGCGGACATTGGAGAGGCGTGGAGGCCAGCCGCAGCGAGCAGAGGGGCCACGTGCAAGGGCATGGAGCACTGAGCCGCGTTAAGCACAAACAACTCGCTCCACGTCAGCCTGAGAAGTGACACCTGGTCTGTGATCTGGAGGTCGGGGAAGAAAGGGATGTTCCTTGCCCATTCCACGGCGCTGAAGAGCAAGCGAGCAGCCAGTTCACAAATGTTCTCGATGCCCATTATGTTGTTGGGCTGCATGCACTGGCTCCCGTATCTGGAGGTCGGGTAAGGCTCGGCCCGGAGTAACAACGAGATGTATCCGGAGAGATAACAATGACCGTTCAGAGGGTCCCCGTTCGTCAGTGCGTACTGGCCTGGGTTCGGCTGGGTTGGAGGCATTCTTCCTCGCTGAACCGCTGACAAAAAGAAAGAGAAGGAGAGGAAATGTGCATCCAGAGCTGATAAACATTTGAGTTTCTGTGCAGGCTGTATATTCCACAGAAATTCCTGAACTGACATAGCGTGTGCGTATTTGCTGTCACTCCACGACTCTCCCTTTAAACAGTAATAAAATGTATTAATTTGTAATGAAAATAATGTTATCTGCCGTGAATATGCGTGTGTTTGCATGTGGGTACGCCATTCTGAAAAAAGACCATGTGCAATGAATTCCAACCGCCAGCTTTTGTTATAAATTCTATTTGAAGTTCCCACTACATCAGTCTGGCGTCTCACTGATTCAGTGTTTATCTATATATTTGTATGCATACATGAATAACACACACACACACACACACACATACGCGCGCGCGCACACACACACGTGTTTGCTTCGTAATAAGTGCACTCAGTCACATCCGAGATAAATCACTGCAAGAGCAACGTTAAAACAACTCATGCTATGATACTCGATATTAGTGGAGTGATCCCATTTAAATATACACTCTCCATACACCCTTGCAGTGCCTAAACACACGATTCACTAACTACCTGAATGCAAAACACAATCGTCTTTGCAGTTCCGACGGTTGTTCTTCTAATTCGCCTACAAAAAACAAAACATAATATTGACGAACTGAGTCAACACATTTATGTTTTGTTATTATAACCCGAGCAAAACAGCTACGGGTAATAGGGATTAAAATATGCTGTGGCTACCATCAACGAGGACACATAATTAGTGATATAAAGACAACATTTATGTTTTGCATCATAAATGGAGGCTTTAAATATACAGTCGGTACGCCTCACGCGTGCGCTCTATTTTAAAGGAATATTTGTTTTACAGAATACAATAAAATATCCTGAACTCACACGGCAGTTGCCATTTTAAGCTATTACTATTTTCCACTATAGTGAAAACTGTACTGGCGAGGATGGGATGGCATGGCCTTTACAGAAACACACTAAAATGCTAAACAAATCCCACTAAAGTTCTGCAGAGCAGAACACTTGTCTAAAATAACGTACATTACACTTGTGACACTACATAAGCGACCTGACATATGCAAAAAGTCGGCAATAACAGCAAGTGCGTATGCACAAGCATGTGCAAAATGCTACTTTTGTATGCGTACATACGTCCGCGCACACACACACACACACTCTCACTCACACACACGCACACACACAAACGCACTGAGGCAATGACTAAGACATTTAAATACTAAATTAATTTTTTTAAAAAAGAAAATCATATAGCCTACGTTGCGCTTGCAGAAAAAGAGCAAGACACGGCGATCTGGTTTTTACTAAAAAGGATAAACAGAGAAATAGGGTACCGCTTTGTCACAGCACTCACTAGACCTACGAAGCGATGAATTTTTACAACACACAAGAATACATGCGCGTTTCCTTTGTGCACAGCCTACGCACACAAACATACACATAATCGCGCACATGAATGGCTTTGGACAAAAATATAAATGACCTTCATGGTAAATAACGCGCCGGTTTGCCTGCGGGAGTTGCGGATGTGTAGAGATTGCATTAAAAAAATATATTCACCTTCCCGCCGCATGCCCACTTTTAAACACTTCTTCAGTCGGCAGTACTGGCACTGATTACGATGGTGCTGATCGATGGGACAGTTCCTGTTGGCACGACATGTATACGTTAAGTTCCTCCGGACACTCCTCTTGAAGAAACTTTTGCATCCCTCGCAGGTGAACTGACCGTAGTGCTTGCCGCTGGATTTGTCTCCGCAAACCACACATTCAATATGCTGTTGACTCTGTCCAGAATTTTGGCTCTGCCCCTTGTCGCCAGCAGTCCCTGGCGTTGAAGGGGGTCCTGGCTGACTCGGGGTTTGCGGAGTGTGTGGAGCTGCCGACGCCGCCTGCTGTTGCTCCCTAGCCGGCTGAGCTGCTGGATTCGGGCCGCTCGGAGTTCCTCCGGCCACGTCTTCCTGCGGATCTCGCCAGACGCTAACTACCATTGCCATATCTCGGGCCCGAAAAGTGCTATAAAGCGAACTAATCGCTGGGATTCTTGTACGTGGAACAAGAGGTAATATCAAATAAACGACTGTGAAAAGTCAAACCGAAGCAGGCGATCACATAGGAAAGTGTGAGCATAGGACAATCAATACATTCAAAATACAAAGTGGCGATCGAAAAGGCACCCGATCAGGATATGCAAGTATCGGGAGGCCAGTTCCAAGGTAAATTGCAGTCAGCCATTCAGGAACCCAATCTTGGTAAAAAGAGCGCACGAGAGGTAACAATTACAGTTTGGTTTAAAATAACCAGTTACGAGGCAGGACCGATTCACCGCGACGAAGAAATAAAAATGAATTGTGTAAGGGAAAAAAAAAAAAAAAAAACGATCCAAAGTCTGGCGTGAAATAAATCCCTTTCTTTTCTTCCTTGTCCCTTACTCCTGTCTTCACTGGTGGAAGAGAGGAAAAAACTGAAGAGCGGAATTTTATGTCTATATTTTCAAAATAAAACTCATCTGGACCAACAAAACGGCGTCGTCGAAGTGCCCCTGTAGTTTCACCTCTCCAGCAGGAATGGAGCGAAAGAGAAAAGATAAAAAGAAAAAACAACAACTAATAGAATATGCAAGAAGGAGAGACCCAAAAATGAATGCGTTTAAACGGGAAGACCAGCAGAGCAATGTTTCCGAAACGGGGATCTGCGCGAATGTCTGTATATAGTGAACTTTGACACTACTATTGAAACTGACACGTTTCTATGGAGATCGCTGCGCCTTATATGGTGCTCGTGTCAAGGAGCCAAGAGAGGGGCTGCTGGCAACTGATAATCAAAGGCGACTGACTGGTCAGAGCCCTGCATTGAGGAGGGGGGTGGAAAAGGGGGGGTTTTAGGGGGGGAGAGAAAAATGGGAGGCTAAGGTTAGCCAAGCCTCCTTCACTCCATTGGTTAGAGTCCTCGTTGCTTGCTACCTACGACTGGGGGGTTCTGACAAGCACAATTTACATCGAGCTCGCCCTGCGCTGCTATTTACTCTGAAACCTGATTAGTATGGGTCGCTATTGTCACAAAAGAGGAAGAAACCCTGGACAGAATAGCCAAAAAGAGGGGTAAAAGAGGGGGACATAGCTCGGTGCACGTGAAATAAACAAACGTGCGAGGGTGAAAGGACTCGAGTCGAGTCCCTCAAAGTTTGAGACGGTTTGTTTGAAGCTGCTGTCTTAATTATAGCCTAAATGCTAATGTGACTGACAGTATCAGTGCCCTGTTCTATAATTTTACAATATGAATAAATACGTGTGATAACACGCATCGCATGTAAACCACTTTTCATACCAATGCAGAGGAGAACATAGCGCAATGTAAACGAAGAGCATTTATGTGAAAACATCTATATTGCAAAAAAAAAAAAAAAAAAAAAAAACACGATCGCTTAATACAGAACCAGCCTTAATAATAGTGGCCGATTCTGATTACAGCGAGACGGAAACACACAGCTTGAAACCCGACAGAGATATTGGAATTGGTAATGCATAGCAAGAATACAACGCGGATGCCATGTTATGTTGCTATTATTACAGTAATTCCAAAATTAAGTTAAGTTGCTTGAAAATTGCGCGGGGAATCCGACTGTCTGTATCGAGACAGAGAAGCCTGAGCCGAACAGACTTAAAATGTCTGGATCGGACTGCCATCTAGCGTACAGTAGACAATTACAGAGGCACAGTGCTGTATAATTTATTGTAATCAAGTACCTTTTAAAGAAATGTTACAAAAATGCAGATGTATATGGATTTTTATCAGCACTATTGCGATTGATTGACGTAGTGTGCAATAAAGCCAAATTCGCATCTTGCTACTTTGCAAACATTTTTGCAGAATAAATTTCCCGAACAAAAGTTTTTCATAAAACACATTCTGCTTCTGTATGAAAGAAAAGTATGTTGCGTTAAGATGTACATCAATAATCGTGTTGACGTGCGTATATATTCTTACACGTACAAACATGTTGTCAAATGTGCTAATGCGTCCCTTTTCAACTCATAAGTTCAGCAGCATAATAGTTTTATAACACAAATGGATCCAGAGCTGAACGGTCAGGGTTAGTGCGGGTTTATAGTTGGTATTACTTCGTAAATGCAATGTACAAATAGCAAAGAGGCAGCATTACAATAGGATGCAAATGTCGAAGCACTGCCCCAGTAAATGCAGTTCTTGGGGGGATGTCTGTTTTTGACTATTCAGCAACGGCGCTTTTCGCGTTCCTCTCCCCGCTGCTCCAAATAAACTCTCGGTCATGTCTTCTGCTTCTTGAAAAGGTGAAACGAATAAGATTAAATCAGACAAAGGGAAAGTTCTGTAAGTGTATCATCAAGATTTTACTCCACAGATTGCGAAGAGAGCGCGAGGGAGAGAGAGGGAGAGGGAATAGCGAATGAGAGAAGAGGGAAGAAAGCTTGCACGAAAACAGCGAGGCAGAAGAGGGAAAGTGGACACTAGGACATTTAAAGAAGAAGCAGCCATGGAAAGCTGTGATGGGTGGATGGCAGATCGAAACATCTGAATTAAACCTATTTCCGTCTGGTAAGTACACCATTTCTTTGTAGTATACAATTCATAATTAGCCGTAATAGTCAAGAATAGATTGTCACACAATGCCATGACCAAAAGCAAACCAGCAAATGCTATTTTCTGTGTACATGTCATACAAACTATGGAAGCTTCCTTGAAACAAATTTCAGAAAAATTCGCAAGATTGTTTTTTTTCTTCTCTTTTTTTAATAGCTAACAAATGCATTTTCTCATAGCGAGTTCTGCATTTCTATACCCACACAATCTGTTTATTTTTTGTGGATCGTTACTGGCGAGCTAACATCTTCGAAGGAAAAATATTTTCCAGGTCGTATAAGCTTCTCACCTGCTCAAGCGTATTTGTTGTTTAATCACATAATGAAAAGATCGATAGCAGCCTGTTTGTCTAAGCGATAGTGTTAACGGATTGAAAGGACAGTTACACGATCGACTTGGTCACTGAAAGACAGACAAACACAGGAGCACAACTTGCGAGTTACTGGGCAGCGTCGGTACTCAAGATGTTCATTCCAAAGTAAAAAAACACACACACACACACACACACACACACACACACACACACAAAACCATAACTGTAAATAAGATATGAATTACTTGAAGACTAATGCACTGGTCCAGTTTACGTCCAGTACAATATGAGGAATAGGGGGTTTCCATTCCTAACTCGGGTATCCAAGACGATAAATGTTAACATTAAGACAGTGTTCAATTAAGTTAAGCTGCAAATTTATGGCCTTCCTTCCCATATTTAACTATCCAAATCTTCCATTTCCGTGAGAGGAAAACACAAAGGAAAATGCGTGGGTAAAGTATGTTTAGTATGGCTATTTATTAAAGTCCATAGTTACAATAATAATTGCAGTAATAGACTATTAGCTACACCTGCGACATTGTAAGGATTTAACTTTTATTGAAAGAACATTTAAATGTATAACTATGTTCAGTATGTGATAGTATCACATTTAATTCTACTACAAATAATGCAGTTTATCATCATCGTTATCATTATTAAGATTAGCAAAGTTATCTCTGTGAATAAGACAGAATGGTTAGGGTAAAGTCGTAAAAATAAGACTATATACTGAAATTAAACATTTGCAGGGGACCGTTTTACTGTTGCAAACTACACATTTTGTTTCATATATGCATATTAAGGTAGGCTAAAACCTATTAAAACCACACGTTTACTGGCTGAATGTATAAAGAATAACATTTGATAAAGTGATAAACACATATAACAGTATTATATTGAAAGAAGACAGTCTTTACGATGTTCTGCTCTCTCCCTTTAATGATACATGTCAAATTCATGAGTAAAACAAATTATTCAAAAACATATTTTGAACTGATTCTAATCCGTATATTTAATTCCCTCCAGGAATAGTTATAAAGACAATGCAATTCCATAGTCGCCAGCCTTCATGATTCAAGATCAGTGGTGAAAATAGGGTTGCGTTAAAATTCTTTTAAAATAACAAAAAACACATTATGTTTACAATTTCTATACTGTTTTTTACGTTTAGTGATCTAGATGTTACACGCTACATTAAAATGGATCTATCAAATCAGTAGACCATTTAAGTTCAAATTAACGTGGGCTTTCACTGCTTTTCGCTATACTTTAAAGGCCTCTGTCGGGAAGCCACCTGTAAAAACAAGTCTTATGTTTCTCTGCCATGAGAAAGGGTTACAAATTACCCAGACAACCAATCTCACGTGCAATGTTTTCACATTCCCGCGTAGGCTCGCGTCGGCTTTGAACTGTGCGGGCAATTTGTAAACGTGGGGTTTGGTCGATGCTTTGAAATAAAATCATTTATCCCCATATTTTACTTAAGCAGTGATATATCATGGAAACATATTTCCCAAAGAGCCTATTACTTAAACACGGCACGTGAGGCCTGGCTCATTCTTAGCAAATACCAAGAAGCAGCGAGTTTTATATGGGAGCATTCCTAAACGTTCAAAAGGGGAAATATTCAGGATACTTATATATTATTTAAAGGCAACAATCAATACAATATCGATTTGCCACATGATTCAAGAACTACTTGCAGATTTTAATAATCTGAAAAATATTTCACTTGCACTAACACGTTTTCATAGTTGCCACCAGGTTAAGGTCTAATACAAGCGACAATATAGTATTTTTAATTTCAAAAAGTTGAAGTCACATATTATGCAGGTGTCACATAAGTTCCAAAATTCGTACCTAATAAGTTACTTAAACTATTTTCACTATAATTTACAAGTTATGTGCTTGTGTAATGATAATGTTATGTTCAAGCCTAATTAAACATAACGAATGCGTTAGTGCATGTTTTCTCCTCTAAATAACCATACGCTGTTTATTTTCAGTTGTATTGAGCTACAGAGAAATTAAGATAGCTGCAATTTCTGTTTTTCTTATAAGAACAAGCTGTGCGTAACTTTAATGTGCGAGTTAGAGGTTTTGTTGCTTCTACCATTGCTTTGAGATTCTGCAGTTGAAAGAAAGGCGGTGGAGGCCTTTGTCCAGTCTGATCCTTGGCTATTTCGGGGGCTCAGATTGGTGTGAAAGGGACTAGAAGGTCACTTGAAATCGCCTTTTATCTGCTGCCGTTTTCTCTATGGGCCAGCAACTTTCAATAGACATAATCTAATCGCTCTTAATGGGAAGGGTATTCGTGAGAAAAGGGGTAAATATCTTTAATCGAGAACCACGTCACTTTATATTACTATACGTAACAAATGCAGCACGAACTGTCACACTTCAGTGGATCTTCTCATTCTTGAAACCAGAATAAACACCATATAGCAGTGCCCCACATGACGACTGATATCGTGTTATTCAATTTAAATCAGGGGTAAATTGAGAGAACTAGTACACGCAGATTAGTACACTCGAGCTCGCCTTAAAAATCCATTGAGTTTTCACTGAAATCAGCATTTGAAATTAAAGACATGAAACAGTTCATAGGACGGAGACGCTAGAAAATTGGACGTTGAGACGAGTAGACGATTTTGCACGACATAAATAAATTTAACAATTAATAATATAATTACTCATGTAATGGGTTATATAAATTTTACATAAACTTGCGACATTGGAGACATATACATTAGTTTAACACTTTGTCAACTAAGTTTCCGTACATTTTACTCTGGGTACAAATGTAACCTTTTTCAGCCTTGAAAGTGGGGTGCAACTAAACTTTGAGACTGCCCTCTTTTAGTCAACACCACTGACAGGTAAAACAAAGCCATGCCTAATCACAAGGGACTACATGTTTGAAAAAGTCGTAAAGAGTCCGAGTTTACCCTCGTTTTAATTGGGCTTTAACCAGCTATATTATATAATCAGCTAGAACTAACGGGTTCGCACCTGGATTAGGTACTGCTCATTTAAAGACTTAGATGGATACGCAGCCAGAGACAAAACGGGCACATTTCTGCATCTCGTATTTTTTTAAATGATTTTTTTTAGTTCACAAATATATCTAGCAGCCAGTCACGATGGATATGCCCACATAGGTTTTCAAACTGAAAAAAGAAAGACTAACTGCGGACAATAAGGCCTAAATGACTTCTCCAATTAGCTTGTGGTTAAACTTTAGTTAGAGGGACTGTCAGTTTATGCAATGGGTAATGGTTTTATTGCACACAAAACCATCATCTATTTAGAGCATATGTGCTAATTAGTTTGGATGTCTCTGAGACAGACATCATAAATCCATTAGCACTTAGCCTAAGCATCCTCGGCTATACAGTACATATATTGAACTTTTACTGTTAACCAAAAGCAAGTCTGAAGTGCTGATGACGAGATCAAAGTATAAACAGGTTTTCCATGTAGTCAACAAGATAATTTAAAGAAACAAATGAAAATGAACACGATTGCAAATATGTCATTAAAATAAGCCTGTATTTAGAATTATGCCTGTCTTTTTGAAATAAGAATTTTACCAAAAAAAAAAAAACCTATAAACAGAAATGTCATACAATTTCAAATACATATATAGTGTCAAACTCACTACATAAAAATAAATAATGAAAACCATCAAATAAAATGGATTTAGTAAGAATACTTGATCTTGTTTTAGTAATCAGGCTTTACATTAAAACATAATTTGAGCAAAGTCTCTAAGAGTCAGAAACATTTCATGGAGTTAAATTGAAAGTTGGATATTCGATTGTAGCAGAAAATCTGCGAGGGTTATTGAGCTATAGCAAAGTTTTGGACAGGAACCTGGTCCACTCTGCATCCATAGCGCGAGTACATCTTCGCCTGCAGTGAATATTCATTGAAACAGAAGTAAAACAAAAAATCAGGTTATTATTATTATTTTTTACTCCATTTGAAACGTAATTCTCGCGTAGATAACAAATTGACATGTAATTTCAAATATGTTAAGTTTTAGGTATTATGGTAATAAACTATTCTATAAATTAATCAAATTGAGATCACAACTAAAACGGGATTATATTTTTCACAGTCGTTTCTGTCAAGGAAAAAGATAATACGCATTCACGTTAGAAAATGATAGTAACTTTCAAAAACGTTTATTTCAGCAAACGAGGGGGCAAAAGTTTAATTCTTGATCAATGCATAAAGTATGAAGAAGCTTTTTAAAATTCTGCACACGGATTACCTTTCCTTCCGTCGGTTATCAGGAAACATACTGTAGACAGGCAAAGGACACTGAGGCCGAAGCGCTTTACCTTCTTAGCAAATTTGCAATCTATGCTCAGCTACTTTTTAGTGGTATTACAATAAAATGACTGCTTAGAGACTTGTCACAAAAGTTAAGGGGTTTAACTGAGCGTGGATTAAGTGTATTCGTGTTGAATGACGATACTGCGCAACATGTAAGCACCGTTTAGTTTTAGTAATTTTGCGTGCCAAAATAATGACGATGAACTTGCCTTCATCAATCTATCTTTTGCAGGAAATGGGTGGACTCACTTCACATAACAATAATAGGTCTCTTAAACACACACACAGCAGGCGTTTAATTAGAATTCTCTTTGGTTTGACCGCCACCTAGGAGTAACATGGTACAGCAAGATGAACGCGTTTACTTCGGACCGAAATATGTGGTCCTAACTCATTTCAGCTTCAATATTTAATACTATCTAAAATACACTCACTCCAAACAGTACTTTAGCGTTGACAGTTAGTAACGGAGTTCAATTGTTTACCACATACTACTCATTAATGCATCAATGCATAAATATGAATATTCAATATACATAAGACCACACGTTTTCAAAAGTATTATATGGGAGTTGACACATAGTGTTTATAGCTATCATTACACAATATTATATATCAATTATACAGTATTATAAACAATCAAATCAAGTTTTGCAAAGACACTTTATGACAAATAATTTTCACAGCCTCCTCTTCCTCCTCTGTTTGAACCAGGATTAGCCTATCATCTAAATACAAGTAATTTATCATTACTGAGTTTTATGTTTAACTGTAGAGACGCCAAAAACTTTATCGCTTGACATTTACAATGCGTTTACCTTTCAAGCACCTCTCAGGCACGTTCCACATACACTTTAAGGTGTATGCATACATACGTACATGCATGCACACACCTGTGCACACAGCATATAGTGTTTTGCATTTGTGTGCATGCACGTGTAGGTGTGCTTGCATGTGCGGGTGTGTGTGTGAGGGAGTCTGTGTGCAAAGGTTTTTTATCTACATACACAACTTCAGGTAAATCTTAAAGGTAATACTGACATACTGAAAAATTCTTCCGAACTACTTAATAAAATGTACAAATAGGTGACCCACACAGTAAATCCCTATTGCGCTGCCACACTCTAGGTAGCCCTACTGAGGAAAAGACAGCAGCTGTTATACTGCAGTCTTGCAAAGGAGAACATTTATTGGATATTTAGCTGAGCTTCACAAACCCAATATCAAGTGCTCGACAGTCAGAGTGGAACAGAAAACAACTTGCTCTCATGTCCAGGTGCAGTCAATACATTTGGACATTTATAGACCACATCGCTGCCTTAATCTCGGGACAGGTCAGTCCCCATATAACGTTGTAAGAGCTGCAGCATTGCTTTCCCATGATTTACACGACAGTGTACTGGTTCCTGCAACTGACATCTCTGCAGCTACATACCAAGAAAGAAAAGTGTAGATATTACATCTTTTTCTTTGGTCTTCATTGTCTTAGTTCATTTTTTAATTTTGTGATTATATGAACATAAAAAGAATGGCATGGCTCCAGCGCAGGATTGAGAATTTCAGAATAGACATGAGACTGTTTAGAGCACAAATGCTGCGTTATATTTATTACGCAGCAAATTACTTTCAGCTATCTCAATGGCGTTTGTCAGGCCTGACTTGCTCAAAATGTCATGCTTTTACCTTAATAAAGTACTTGCTTGCTAGGACGCGTTCTGTCCCTTTAAAATATTAAACATTTAGGGTAGCACCTCAACTGACTAAGTTGTTTTAGCTGAGCACAAATCTATACAGCAAAATTGTTAAGTCTGAAATCCACTCTGACAGAGTACATTTTCATCCCTTGTGGACTCGTATAATAACTGTGTGCTGAATTGACAATGAATATTTTGCTGTGTAGCTACATTTTTTTGTCCCTTACGAGATGACCTCAATCAACATCAACGCATATTAAATATATTGATGCGTGTTTGTTTACATCTGTGTAGGTTTAGGAAATACACGAAAGAAACGGTTCCTCTTCTCGAGAGGCAAAGTGGGTCATTTTTGTTTAAGTGTGGGTGCCAGAGAGAACATGCTTGGTACTGAAAAGTGACGCAAAGCAGGAAAGGACAAGCAACACTTGATGACCCCCTGGATGTATCGAATGCCTCCTCTTGCGTTCGCGGTCCAAGACAGCTGCGCGTTATCAGAACCTACTTGGGAGAGAGCAAGGTTGTGTCCCTGATTCTGTGGCCTCCAGTCCTCAGGCTGACACAGAAGGGAACAGCACAGCACAGCACCAAACTTTTGGGAATCAACTTAATTTGCCTGTCAGGAGATACAAGGACAGAGTGTAAAATTAAAACCTTCAGGTTGAATCATTATTATTCTTATGAGATCAGAAACTTCAGTGATGCACGAGCACTGGTGAAAAGTTTCAGCAATCTTTAAAAAAAAAAAAAAAAAAAAAAAAATCCTCAGGCTCAGAACTTCATTATAAACATAATCTAAAAATAAGGTATAATGCCTGGATTATAATTTTAGTAACACAATATGAGTGGTGCATAATGTTTCATTTGTCAAAAGCGTTCTCATCAAATGTATACTTCAAATGCTGGCAACGTGATTAGAGTAAAAAAAAAGAAGTTTTTAAATTAAGCTGTGAATAAACATTCCATCCCTTTCATGTTGATTTAAGTAAAGCGATCTTACATGCGTTGTTATGCTGAAACATTCTGAAGCCTTTTCTGATTGCGTTTGACACAAAAGAGAAAATCAAAGTTTGTCAACCAACCCAAAACTATACACTGCGTATTAAGCTAAAGAAAAGAAAAACGTTAATTTGTCTTTATATGCGAACAGCGAAAAATCACCGCAACAAACCCATGCATACACTAACACTAAGATACACAACCAAATACCGACCCTCCGATTAACTTCGAAACTTGCCAATAAATGGCGCAGTACCATTCTTAGTCGGTCTTCTTTCTGGTGAAGCTGTCATTCACCACGGAACTGAAAGTCCAATATTGTTAAAAACCCAAATAGTCAAACCCAAATCTTGGCTTGCAAATGACGTTTATTTTGGGTTGAACAGGTAACAGCGCACCATCGCCACTGCGAGTGTGGTGACAAAATTTGAAAGTAGGTTCCATACAGATCTGTCGTTCCATGAAAGACAAAAAAGGCTGCAGGCAGCCTTCCGCCGTTAAGCGCCATTTTGGTTGTGAACTTTGACCTCAGTTGTGTTTTTATCCATATGCTACCTTCTCCATATTGGCAACGTGCATTACTTTCATAATTGCATTAATCAATGTTTAATGTTGGTTGATGTATTTTGTTAAGATATCGGGCATTATATGTCTCTGAAAAATAAGTCTCTGAATTATAATGTGTGCTTTCCTGATAACATTGTAAAACCACTGCCTGTCTATAAAATAATTTGTCTCTGAGATGGGTACAATGAGATGCCTTCGAATAGCGTCTTGGCTTATTGTTCACTGTAGAGCAATATGATGTACTCTGTTTGGGTGTTTTTTTTTTTTAAACCATACCTTAGTAGAATAAAGAAATATGATATGACTCAGAGATACACAGAACTAGATAATCAAAGTTACATGGTTTTTAAAAATACACTTTACAGATGAAAAGCTTCATTGAATTTCAAGTTTGCTTTTATTTTACTCCAATATGCATGCATGTTGCTGATTAAAACAGGAACTACGTTTCTCATACTTTAACCATTTAATGTCTGGCTATTGTGATAATATTGTATAATATTGTCTTTCTTCTTTGTTACCTCTTGCGGTAACAGGCTTTTTTACTTTCTTGCAGGGGATAATCTCGTGCATGGTAAAGGTCTTTTAAGGTGAGTCCTATTGGCAATGTGTGCATGCCATGTGCTCATGCATACACAGATTTTTAGATACATGCTCTGTAAAAATGTGGCACAACCAGCTGCTCATTGCTCATTGGCTCACTCACAAAGCTGGCATCATCATCATCATCCAGTCACAATTCAGAACAGCCTGAAATGAAGCAGAAATCTGATATGTAAGGTCGCCGGGTGCACAGCAAATAGTAATTATTCCCCATTTACTTTTAAAAATGACCCATTAAACATAAGTACATAAGGGCCGTCACTGTGGTCGGTGTCAAATTCTGCTTATGGTTCGACTGAAGTACGTTGCACGTGCATTCATTTTTTCTCAACAGGTTTTTGCTAAAAATTTTTACCTTTTCCAATTTGGGTTTCCATGCATGTTGTCCGTACACCTGTCCCGTTATCGCTGTATCCCCCTGTCAATCCGGGAGTGTCCTGTCTGGGGCGAGCGCTCTTGCCCTTGCAGTCGTGGCGGTGCGCAGTTTTTTTTCACCCTGCAGCCCACTAGCTGCGCCGTGCGGTCCTCACACCGGGTACCGAGTCACACGTCTGCAGCTGGCGCCGGCCAATCGTCACTCAGTAAACAAGGTGAGGCTACGGGCAGTCGTACGGGCGTCCCGCTCGTCAACCTGTCGTAGTCGACACTGGCAGGATTCGGGCCGTGGGGGCTGACCTCCACAGTCAGGACCAGTGCTTTAGCTGGACATGCCCCTGGGGAAACCCAAGCGTGATGTAACCGTGATCTAAATCTCTCCGCGATCATCGGAAAGTTACGCTCAGTGCTCTTTTGGGTCATGTGAGGCGAACGTGATTCAGCGCATCATTCAAAGTCAAACCAGATCAGTGTGTCTGCATCTTTTTTTTTTTTTTTTTTTGCTTGGGGATAATTAAAAAATAATCACACAAAAAATCTAAAATTGTAGATGGAACAGTTATTAATTCAGTTAATGACACGCAGATATCAAGAAACAACAAATCGTAAATTCCGCGTGTACAGGAATGGGAATTATTTTCAAACGGAACAATTCGGTTGAATCTTTTATGCACTCTCTGACAATTAAAGTAAAGCATGCAGAAATTTCACGTTTATATGCATAGAGGAAACCTGTCTTTTTAAGCCAAGCTTTATTGTGACGCTCAGTGGGAATGAAAATCAACAATAAACTCTCTACCCCAGCGTAATAGTACTCAGATGGGTATTTCTATCCTTTTTTGCTTTCGTTCGTATCCTTTTCCACCTCATCTTATGCTGGATTCAAACCCACAACCCTTTGGTTTCAGACTCAGGCATCCTGATTGCTATTCCACACCACTGAGCCCCTCACTTATTTTGATATAGTATGTTATAGTATATAGTATGATATAGTATGCTATAGTATATAGTATGCTATAGTATGCTATAGTATATAGTATGATATAGTATGCTATAGTATATAGTATGATATAGTATGCTATAGTATATAGTATGCTATAGTATGCTATAGTATATAGTATGATATAGTATGCTATAGTATATAGTATGATATAGTATGTATAGTATATAGTATGATATAGTATGCTATAGTATATAGTATGATATAGTATGCTATAGTATATAGTATGATATAGTATGCTATAGTATATAGTATGATATAGTATGTTTGTTATTCGGAGTTTTGCATCTAGGAACTATAATAAATGTCCCAAGGATCGACACACCTGTAAGATCAATCCAACAATGCCATGTGCTCAATATGCTCTGTTACACACCCCCCCCCCCCCCCCCCCCCAAATTCCACCCACTGTTTTTATTGGGCTCTCTTCAGTTGTGTTTGCGGGGGATGCTCAATCATGTGCCTGCATTATGCCGTAAACTACTGTAAATATTTACGTCCCAAGTCAATAGGTGTGCAATTGCATTATGTGGTAAACTAAATATTTACGTCCGAGTCAACAGGTACACAGTTGTGCTAAAATCTAAATAGTAACCCATTTAAATATCGATTTTACAGCACAAAGGGGAAATGAAAATGTCTTCGGAAAGAAAAGAAGGATCAGGGTTTTGTTTCCCTCAGCTGCTTGCTTCACTTTCTGCCCTGTCAGTCCATGATGTCCTGGTACCTTAAAGCAACAGAGGCCTGGATTCAATCAACGTTTGTCCGTGACTTTGATTTTAAAGTCAAATGCGAATATTCATCCTTTACTTCAAGAACTACAGCTTGACAGGTTAATTTTGGTGATCGTTGAAACTCGCCGAACTCTGCGGGGACAAATCCCCTGCATTTACGTGCAAGTCAAAGTTGAGCACAAGCCCTGATTGAATCCATACCAGTGCGCTGGGGGTCTCTCGGTGTCAGCACAATGCAATATTGCTCTTTCTTCCCGCAAAGTTTTCCCTCAACAAACAGTTCAGTTCGGTTCAGTTCAGTCCTGTTTTTTTTTTCTTCCCCGTTACTCCCGCAGGACTGTCAGAGTACAGGATGTCTCAGCTCGTTAATTAATTTTCTTAATTTGTGAGGAACCCACCTTACCCCAACAAAAAAAAAAAGGACACACAAAAAACTGACGTCAGAGGCGTGTGCTGTGGATCTGCTTTTGGGTCTGAGCAGCTACGCTGTGTAATGTTCGTCTTTGCCACTTTCGCCCCAGCTTACGATCTCTCCCGTTGCAGGAGGATATTTTGGCAGCGCGCAGATCGATAATAGCATGCGCCAGTATGGTTCACATGAGAAGCAAATACAATAAATTCTTGCTCTTTTATCGTTGAGGAAAACACTTTAAAGGCACCATGGGTGGTTCTGTGAGAAAACAAAACCAAGCGAAAGTGCTTGTTTGGACGTGCAGTACCAGTCCCTTATAAATCAGGGCCCCTAATTTTTGCTCATGTTTAACTAAGCCCTTTCCCTGGGGTCCGTTTTCAAACAGTTGTTGAGAAGCTTTCCAGGGAATTGTCAGACTCCACCACAAGATGCATGCTAAATGATAGCTGAATGATAACATTAAGTAAACCATTGATAATTTTTTTACAGAGAACAGCCCTGGATTTCCAGTGAAATGAAGGCCAGATGTTACTGTTTGTTCCTAATGCTGGACATTTCCTTTTAACACGTGTTGTGGCGGGGGGAGAAGGGAGAAGTCGGCTGGCTCGGGATGCACCTGTGTCATCGCATCGCCTCATTGGCCGCTTATCGCTGTGGATACTGGCCTCCGCCCACGTGAGCGGCTATTGGATTGGGAGCGTCGCTTGAGGTGTGTGTGTGTGAGTGTGTGAGTGTGTGTGTGTGTGTGTGTGTGTGTGTGTGTGTGTGAGTGTGTGAGTGTGTGTGTGTGTGTGTGTGTGTGGCTGTGTGAGTGTGGCGTGTGTGTGTGTGTGTGTGTGTGTGTGTGTGTGTGTGTGTGAGTGTGTGTGTGTGTGTGTGTGTGTGTGTGTGTGTGTGTGTGTGTGTGTGAGTGTGTGAGTGTGTGTGTGTGTGTGTGTGTGTGTGTGTGAGTGTGTGAGTGTGTGAGTGTGTGTGTGTGTGTGTGTGTGTGTGTGTGTGTGTGTGTGTGTGCGTTTGCGTGTGTCTCGTTTCGCTACAGCCCTGGCTGTAGCGTTGACGGCTTTTTGTCGGATCTCTCGGCTCGACCTCCGTGACCGGAGGCCTTGGAGCTGAGGTGGGTGCCAGCTCTCGGGCAAGACATTAAACATTCCGCTGCTCATACCTCCCTCCGCCCCCCTATCAGACCGGGGGGGGGGGGGGGGGGGGAGTAGGAATGTACCCATCATCCTTAAATGCGCTTCTCCAGGGGAGGCTCCCAAAGATCTGTTTGCTTCCAAAACATTAGCTTAGACAAATGCGAGCGTCGCGGAGCGACTTTAATTTAATGCTCCGAAGAGCAGCGTTTCATTTCAAAGCCCCCCCCCCCCACCTCCTCCCGAGGAGGACAGCATTGTGAAACCGGAGAGCACCGGTCCCCCCCCCCCTTCCTGCTCCAGGTTCGAGTCTAACATTTTTTTATGGGGAGTGATTTCCAGGATGAAAAATAGGCCATGGGGTGTTTACAGAAGGGACCCGGCGTTGCATTTCCAAAGACATTCCTCACCCCCCCAACCTCCCCCCCCCCCCCCCCCCAAAAAAAGAAAAGCTATCCAACTTTACAATCTGCTGCCACGCCCCACTGAATCCCACCGCCTGTGTCAGTACCGCCAAAGCAATTGGCGTTCTTGTTTCAGACACAGCCGCTTAGAAGGTAAGTGGCACCTCCCATTACGATAACAAGGCGGGTAATGGGTCTGCCTGTCCCGTGGCTCCCCATTACTTATTCATGCCCCCCCCCACCCACCACTCGCAGAACGTCGCCCTCTTGATCAGTGTTTAAGAACGACGCGTCGCCGAGCCACCAGCGAACGACAGCACGACGCCCCCCCCCCCCCCCCCCCCCCCCCCCCCCAAGGAGGCGGCATCCGGCCAAGAGGACGGGCTTCGCGGAGGACGGCAGCTGACGTAAGGGGACAGGCACCGGAATGTTCTGTTTTATTTGGTTGTTGTTTTTTTTTAAAGAAATGTTTGTTTGTTGTGCTGCTTTCGAGGATTTTCGGGTGGTGGAGGGGGCTGGGATGATGGGTGGGGGGGAGGGGGGGGGGGGGGGTGTACGGCATACATAAATACATGAATAAATAATAAACGTTACCATATGCTTGCGTATTGCCCTGTTTTTTCTTCGCGCCCCTCAATTTTGCGAGACTCAAGACCCGTCTGCGTTGCCTGCTGCTGATTGGTGCACGGGTACGTCCTGTCCGGGGTCTTGTCTGCTGGTCTCTTGGTGACGGTAACCGTCTACGTCTTCGCTTCACGTGTTAATTCACGTGGCCGTTCTCGCGGTTGCCATCGGCTGAGGATCTACGTCCAGGTGGAGGACTCCATTTCAAACGGCAGGGGATAGGAATGCCGTGGCCTAAATGCTGAGGCCTACCGCTTTTCATCTAAAGTGGGGTTTATGCAGAACCGAACGGTGCATTATTGCTGCAATGCTGGAGTCCCGTGGCTGTGGCGGACAGGGAGAGATCTCGTCCACCGATTTCTGTTCTCCATCTTCCTCCCTCTATCCCTCTGTTTTTGTCTTTATTCCTCTTCCCTCCACCCTTTTTCTCACTGTCTGCCGTCATTTCCATCTCTCTCCTTTCTCTCTTCTTCTCCCCGGTATCTCTCTTCCAGTCTTTCTCCCTCTCTATCACGCTCTCTTGTTAGTCCTAGAATCTGTAAGGTGTAAGATCACAGATATGTGATTAGAATGTTGAACGTTCTAATGCTGATGTAACGATCACTACTGGTAATTGAAAGCAATGGAGCACTAGAACACTGATTTGTTGGAAAAACGTTGCAAAAAGCTACTCTTCAAAGGGTTAACACGTATACCTGAATAAATAATCAAGATTACCCTGATGGTTGCTGCAGAGCAAAAAAGTATATATTAAAAACACTGAGTTTACCCCCCCCCCCCCCCCGCCCTCCAACCCCCCCCCCCCCCTCCAATCAGGTGATGCAACTGGGGAGACAACACCACCAAAACAAGCACCTTCCGCATTTTAATTTCTTCTTTTAAAAAAAAAAAAAAAAAAAAAAAAAAAAAAAAAACTTTCCCTGCGATAATCGTATGAAACGCGGCGTTCTCCGCATCGCCCGATTCCCCGGCGCTCTCCCGGCGTTAGCGTAATGTTGTCTGCCGGGTCCCCTGGGGCCCGCGCTCTCCCTGCCGGCTCCCTGATTCGCTGTGTAAAAGCGCCTCTGAATGATGGATTACTGTGTCATTGCTGCCTGCGAAGGATTAATTTGTTTCATTGATTTCTCTTTAGGCAGAATGCCAGCGTTTGTTGCTTCCCACCTTTTCCCAGAGAGTTCCAGCTGTAATAGACGGTAATAGTCTAAGACAAATCAAGCCGTTCCTGTAAAAATAGAGGCAAATAACCCTGACTGGAGCTCCCCCCGAAACGCTGGGAGATGCTCGCTCCGTGCCCACTTCCACAGTGACATTAACAGTGGGGGAGAGAGAGAGGAAGAGAGGGAGAGAGAGAGAGAGAGAGAGAGAGAGAGAGAGAGAGAGAGAGCGAGAGATACATGCTAACAGAACCGCAAGTGCAGAGAGAGACCTAGAGAGAGAGGGAGAGAGAGATACAGTCACAGAAGCATAAGTGCACAGAGAGAGGGAGAGAGAGACACACAGTCACAGAACCGTTTAAGTGCGGAGAACTTAAAGCAGCCACTCATGGCTCAGAATGGATGTTTAATGTCTGGTTGCCTGGCTGTTGTGCCGTTCGTATTTGTCCTGCGATAGCAGCCGCTGTTGCCGCCGCCTCTTTAAGCCATTCTGGCTGTTTATTGTGCAGAACAGAGAAGTGTTTGCTGAATGTGAAGGTGGGTGGACACGCATGCGTTCACATATGCCATACAATACATTACACCCTCTGGATAAATACACACGCACACGCACACACACACACACACACACACACACACAATAATATCCATCCTGTATTCAACCTGGTGCTCAACCATGCGTTATCACTGAATATGACATAATATAGGAAGATAGAGATGCGTAAAGATGTTCTTTTAACAATCCCTTTTTGATGGAATGTAAAACAGACACCCACACCGATTTTACAGCAATGTAAATATTCTGCAGTACATACAATGGCTGACAAAGTGAGTGTATGGATGTCAAGTGCATTCTGGGCTTTTGACTCCAGGCCTGGTCCTGGACTTCTATTACCTCTGGTACAGTAAGCTGCTTACATGCACAGTGAGGGATTCTGGGTATTCCTCTACTCAGAGAGAGTCGGAATGTAGCACTTTCTTTCCTTACACATTAAAAGGCCAAAACTCAAGGTAAGACATAATTAAAAGTTTAAACGTTACAATCTATTAAATCCCATGAGTAAATATTTGCAGATTTACCAGTGGTGCAAGACAGATATTCAGTCGCCCCCGATATTCAGAGGTGCATACTGCATACTGCATACTTCTGTGTGCCATTTCCTCACCATTATGAATCCATTTAAAGAGTGACCAACAACCTACAGTGTAATACCATTCCCTACAGCATGGTCCTCATAAACACCAATGAAATCTATCTGTTTCCTTTCACTATTTGACATAAACATGTGACATTCCTCAAGTGTAATGTAGAAATTTCTACTCTCTCTGCCACGTCTGTTTCCCCAGTCTCCAATAACATGGTCCTGTTTTGGTTAGAAAAATTCTCTGCCTTGGTAGGTGAGCTTCGTACACTAATAAACAATTAATTTTAGCGTGGTTGTTTTGAGACTTATGAGAACTGGGAATGTTCTAGAGTACCATTTATTTCTGTTAGGTATCATGTCCACAAACACCCTGAACAACCTCAAATTTTCATTGTCAAGACTAACTGCTGACTCACAAGTTTTTTTTTTTTTGAGAAGACCCCTGCCAGAGACAATGTTTACATTTTTTTTCTGTTTAGTTCATATTATTGCGACACATAGCTAGTTTATACCCTGTATTGCTACATCTATTATGATTCTTTGATTAAAATGAAGCACAACAGTTATACACAGTTTCACTGAGTGAACTGTTTTTTTTCCCCACTTGCCCAGTCTGAAGCCGTTTTTTTTCTAATCTGAATATGGGATTTAAAATTACGTCAAGGTTGCCCTTTTCATTACATTACAAACATTTAGCAGACACTCTTATCCAGAGAGACTTACACATCTTACTCAGTTTTACATAATACATCCATTGATACAGCTGGATATTTTACTGAAGCAATTGGGGTTAAGCACCTTACTCAAGGGTACAAGAGCAGTGTTTTATCAGGGGATCAAATAGGAAACTTTTAGGTTACCAGCCCAGTTCCCTAACCATAAAATCTCACCACCGTCCTGAGACCAATTTTGAAGTAAATATCCCCAGAATGCTCATGGACACTGGTCACAACCTATACATTTTAACACAAGGCTAACATATGATTCAATGTTAATTTTGATACAAGTTCAACCTTCACACAGTAGAACACTTACCAGTGAACTAAAGAAAATGTAGATTATGTCTACAGCACAGCTAGATGTGGCCAGTCTGCATATACGTGTTTAAGCGTTCTGTTTGAACCCTTTTTAGTGACTACAACAGGATATGCAAATGAAACCGACTACAAAACACAGTTAACAATGCAGTAGTATTAGCCTACATAAGTAAAAGTATTATATATTTTTCTACAGTGGAACCTGGAGTTTGACAGGGATCCAATGGCTATTAAAATCACCAGAAGACAGTCAATTACACAGTTACTTCCTGTTTAAAGGGTAAGTCCTGAAAGATTCACGTTGTTCCTTATTTTCCATTATAGTACGCATCCATTCAAAAGTCCAGTCTAACTGTAATAAAAATCCCAGTGCACAGCTCTCTCTACTTGTCTCTGTGCTGTAAGAGGCCGCAGATTAGAATACGCAACATTTTTAATGAAAACAGTAAATAATAAGTGCCATTTCTGCTCCAAGGGTGAAGATGATTTCTGAATGATCATCTTGTTTCTCCTTGGCCAACCTGCAGCTGATTTGAAACCCTAATTTGACATGAACGGGGCCCTTAGCGTTTGAAGATTAGGTAATCTTGCTCTTGATTTGGTTCTCTACTTGTGGAACGTGTATTCCACTTCGGAAAACACACTTTCCCAGAGGTCCTTGTTTTCTTAAGTGTTCTCAGGAAGGTTAGTGGTCAGGTAATTGTCCAGCTGTGATCGGGGCTTATCTTAATTGCTGGTGCTTTAGCACAAGCTATGATCCCCGTCATGAAGTGGCCACCAGTTGCCAAGTGAATGGCATAGTGGCCTGTCATGTTGAAACCATTGGAATGAAGCCACTGGCAAGAGATTGGACAGAGAAGTTTCTGGAACCCAGAAATGAATGGTGCGATATGTCTTCCATGACTCCCAAATATGAAGTCATCATAGTATTTGTAATACAGAGCAACATCTTTCTGTTGGCTAGTGAGGGTAGTGATCGACAGAGCATGTTTTTCAAAGCATTTTATTAAACAACCAGGTCAAGCTGCGATCTCTTTTCATGTTTAGTTACAGATATCAATTGTGTGCTCTGAAGTCATGTTTCTCTGCTGCTTTCAACCGCTTTGATGTGTATTGTAGTGTTGCATCACTTCATGTGAATTAGACTCTGTGAGAGGGATGTGCACTTCAAAGGGAATGGATAATATCTTTCCTTATCAACTTGAAAATAATACTTTTGGACCAGTATGCCTTAATTTGATCTTTACTGCTTTATTATATTTTCTTTAATTGTTGTAATATTGGCTTGTGCTTCTTGAGTAACCCTGAGAAGGTGACAAGTGCAGAAGGATCTTTTTTAGTAGTTAACTTTTGATCCCACCTTCAATTTACAGTGGGAGGTTTGAAGAAAGGGGATGATCTCCACTCCAAGGAAAGATGCACAATTTTTATAGGGTAAAATACCAAAGCCAACAGATGAAATTAATTTATAGAAACAATTTTTGTAGAGATCCAGATGAAAACGAACACAATGCACATTCAAAAATAGTTCTCATAAAAATGTGAGATTCTTAGTGCTCTAACCAAATTTACAGTTTGGGAAGATACGCTACATAACAGGCCTGTTGGAACAAACAGGCAATCAGAAACAGTCACATTTGTGCCAAAGCTACTCTGCACCCTGGCTGCCTTCAAACTCAACCACTCTCATGAGCAAATGATTGAGTCATACTACATGGACTTGGTCAAATCCCTTTTCCTGACAAATGGCAAATTAGAACACGTGTCTGGATGGCTGGTTCGTGCAGTCAGTGTTTGTTGCGCTCAAATGGAAATTCAGACACAGATAATGACACAGTAAACTATATTTGGATATTAGAAATTTCCTCAAAAAAAAAAAAAAACTTAAGAATACCCCAGGTAAATGGAAACAATACTGATAAACTAATTGCAGGCAGATATAAACATGTATTTATATAACAGACCTTTTGAAATTCAGCACATTGCATTCTGTTTGCTCTTATCGAATAAATGAAGGCCATGCCTGACTGATCTTGTTCGGTGATGAATTTGGCTCGCCTATGTCAAGGGTCACGGGTGACCTATAAAATATTTCCAGGGCCTATCAATATCTTTGACACGCAGACTAATACAGTATAATATCGTAGGGAAATCGACACACCCCGTGCTAAAGCATCTGCTGCAGAGGATGAACAGGGGTCATAGGTTAGTGGGGAGATTTCGCCCCCTCCCCCTCTTTGTGGGGTCCACTTCATATGTGTTTGATCACCGCAGCGGCAATTATAAAGGTATACTTCAGACAGGTCAAAGGGGAAGGTCAAAGAGCAAGAACCTTAAACCAGTGGCCAAAGCCAAAGGTTAGGATGGATATACGGCAGCACAGATTGCTGTTTTCTCCCTCTAATGAAACAAAGCAGCCAAGACTGCATTTTCCGACAGTCGGCGGGCCACTGAAGGTTAATTCATTATTATTATCGTTATTATTTTTGCTCATTCAAGATTCCCTGGCCGTTTCCATCAGCGCGGTTTTAAATATTATAAATGGGCCCTCAGCTCCGGGTAAATACCTAAATAATGACATAATCTGTCATGTGACCGTACTGTATGTCTCTCGCCTCGCCCAAAGTGGCGCCGGCTCTTAAGGGCTATTAAATATGAATAGCCGAGGTCGCGCAGGTCGCGGCGCGCGTTTAGCGCGGGCGAAGCGGGCGGCGGACGCGGAGGGGTCAGAGTGGGACCGCGCGCCCCTCTGTGCGCGCGCCGGGGGAACGCAGGCCCCGGCTCCGCGCGCCCCGCCGGCGGTGATTTACGAGCGCAGATACGGGCGCAGATGGGAGAGTGCTCCCCTCTTCCAGCCTCTGTCAGGTTCGCTAAGTCCGCCTCTCCCTCACATCGGTCACCGCGTCGCGGGGAATCACCGCCGCCGCGGTCCCCGGCAGAGTGGAAGCCCCCCCGGCCGCCCCCCCCCCCCCCCCCCCCGTGAGCAACACCCCCCACCCCTTTGTTTCTGAGACGCGATGTTTACCGCCACCCCGTCTGTGTCCCCAAATGACCGTTTGATCGCTTTCACGAGCCTGCAGGGATACAGCATGAAACTCTGGAGTCTGCAAAGGCAGCTTCTGTGGGTCCCCTTAAAATTGTAGAATGAAACAAACTTTTAATACAGGCTTTTTGAGGCCCCCCTTCCCTACCTTGGGGCCCCGGGTAGTCAGTTCCACTATTCTCCCCACTGTGACACCCCAACAAGCCTGCACTCAGTGTCTCCATAATATGACCCCCTCATGGCACTGAGCTTTAGCAGTGTGAACAGATTCTATCCTTACACAAATATATACAACATAATTTACTTGATATGTTTCTGAATGAGGGTCCTAAGTGTGAAAATGCAGTCTTATGAACATGCAATTTTCTCTTGTTGTTTGGAATTCCTAATAGAATATTGCTATGTTGCGACCACATGTGGCAATTACTTAAAAAAAACATGCTTCATGACTGATAACCATCAGGGGATGGTACATACAATAAGCTGAGACTTGACATCCCTGGAACATTGGCATTTTTTCAGATTCCATTTGGGACAATAAACGTGTTCTAAGACTGCTTGTGCAATGTTCTGGACACAGTGTTATCTCACAATGAACCGAAAACCTAACCAAAATGTTTCACAATGTTCTTGGTATTGTTCATGTTAGCTGGACAGCAGCTGCAGTGGCCTTAAACCTCTGAAGGGTAAGTTTTGTTTTTTCAGAGTTCTAAGTCATGTTCTGGAACTTTATTGCTTTCAAGTACCAGTAGTGATTGTTACATCAGCATTAGAATGTTCAGTTAAGAACATTCTAATCCCATATGTTTGATCTTACGCCTTAAAGGATTAAAGGGGAAGAACCTCTTGCAGGGGAACCATCAACCTATGGACAAATTCTCATTGCCTTACCAGTGGCAACGTCGGGGCTGTCCGCTTCCCTTCTCCCCTTCGGAACAGAGAACGTTCCGGAGAGGACGGTCTGTTGCCGTGCTGCCGGGCGTCCGGGGGGCTTCTCCAGAAAAATGCTTCTGAACCGTGCGCCAAAACGGAAACACGGTCTAGTGCCCCGCGTTTTAACCTGAACCATAAAGGAATATTTTTCTTTACTCTAATAGTCATAAATTTAGTCTCCCCCCGCCCTGCGCACTCCTGTTATGTTATTCCACGTGTTCTTCGTGGGAAGATCAAAGAACAGCACTTAGCCACACCACGGGCAGCAAGATACATGCGCTCGCACCTTTTGCACTTTAGTTTAGTTAGTCTTGATGCCACATGTTTTTACAGTTCATTTTGAGTGTGATTTCTCTTATGCTCCAGGGTTTTTACTGCCGTTACTAAAACGACTGGTTTCCAGGTCACTACAAAGCATGATCGAGAGTCTGTGCACCCCTACAGTCTCAATGGTGACAGGCCAAAATCGTAGAAGATTACGATATCTGACTAGGGACGCGATCGAATCCACATATTTTATTGGTGATTCCAAATAAAATAATCCACGCAGGCAAGACGAACGGGCGCAAATTCAGCTAAAATAAATCCATAAGTTGATTCTATTTCAACAGCTTTCGTTACATCTAAGCCCACTCAACACCCTGGTAATTGATTAATGGAGTCAATATACGTGCATTGCCATCACTAAGGAGAACCTACACATCTTTGCTCCACTGCAGAGACCGGTGCGGCCCTATTGGGGGGAGCCTGACAAAGGCATTAACTTTCCCTCCGAAAAACCTTAAGACATCCTGAAATGCTGTTTATAATTGCGATTGCTTCTGCCACAGTAATCTATTTACACAGGCTGTGGGTCATGGTTGCCATATAATAATGACAGTAAAATTATGATTCTATAAACAGGAGGAGTCATAAGCATCATTTTATGTGCTATCAGGCCCATTTAATGTTTGATGGTTTTCGATTCAGGACACTTTTTTGTGGGGTTGAGGGGCGGGGAGGTGATGAAAGCAGGGTTCTTTTTTTTTTGCCTTACTCCTGGGATCGTCTGCTAACCCACTCATGGTTTAGAGGGAGCGTTCACATTTAGGATATTTCTTTCTTTCGGGTATCCATTACCCCACAAAAAACATTCCTCTTTTGTGGCAGCTGACAGGCATTTTCAAGCGGTTATGTGAATATGAGTGTGTGTGCGCCATACTGTAAGTCTGGATCTAGCTCTGTTCTCCGGACATCCATCATTCAGATCTAGGAGGCTGCATTTGTCCAGAAGAAAGATTTACGCCATTATGACCTCGTGTCAAATCAACAGATTTTTACTGTAAAATATGATTTTATCAATACGCAGATCGATAGTGCAAGTTGGCCGTCACGTAATTATTACGACTGCTTGTATCAATAAAGCT